>JABUQX010085522.1:0-41178 GCA_015478945.1 Trachelipus rathkii
CCTGTCGGCGGAGCTTTTCGTCTAGTCTACTATGTGAATTACCTTGGTTATCTCTATTGTGTTATTATCTCATCTATTGGGGTCGCACTTAGCGTCTGTGTCTGTGAACTTCCTGTTATCGGGTATGTTCTTTCGTGTGTTGATGTTGTTATATTATTATGTTCTCTTACTACTATATTGTGTTTATTTTTATTTTTATCTTTTCACTTTTTTCGGTTTAGGTATGAGTATACACTATTCCTATTTCGTGTATCATATCTACCTTTGTTATATTCTATCTATTGAGTCTTTTGAGTAAGTAGTTTTATACCGTTTTTTAATTACTTGTTAGGCTGTTGCTTACTATTATATATATATATACTATATAATCTATATAATATATATACTACTCTATAAATTACATTTTGATGATTTACTCCTGATATAAGAGAGTTTTTGTGGTCTTGGCTATAGTTTAGTTTATTTTATATATATCTGTTATTACTACTATAACTAGAAATTTTTCACAATTTTTTTAATAGATTCATCATTTTAATGCAACATTAAATCTGTAGTACGATAATTCATGTGAGAGGAGAGGTCAAGTCACTCTTTAATCTCTCTGACTGTAATATTAAAACGTAGTAGGATCCTGATCCTGGTAGTAGATCCTTTTCTCTTGTGTCTCCTTTCATATTTCAGAACTATAATTTTTTGTGTGTTCTTTTATACTTATATATATATATAATTTTGCTATATTTTTATACAATAAATAAAAAAATAAGTTGCAAAGTGATATATGGAATGAGATTTCTAATTCATATAACTAATACAAAGAGTGGCGTCGCACATTCTTATCTCTTTCTCCTTCTTTATCGTGTTACGGAGAAGTATGTGTGTTGTTTCTAAAAGCATAATGTCTCTAATTATTGCATTTGATACTAAAGCTTGTTGTTCTCTTTCTGTGTGATTGAATCGAATAATATTGATAGAAATTATTTAAGTCTTCTCTTTTTATCATTTCACTTTTTGCTAGAAATTGAAAAAGGAACTCGATCATATTGATTCTTAAGTTTTTATCTTTCTGTCTTTAAGTGTGATAATCAATCTCCTATAATTTCTGTCTTTCTTTCTCTTCTCTTTCTTTTTTCAGTCTTATTTCTTGGTTGGGTGGGCGTGTGCGCTATTCCTCGTTTGGAGCTTCTTCGTGTCTGTTGGCGTTCTGCGTCCTCTTCTCGCTCCATTGGTTGACTTAATAACAGTGTGCGGTTGGTGTTTAACTTCTTTCTTTTCTTTCGTAACTTCCTTGTATTATTCAATACATCTCTGTTTTCTACTTTCATTTTCATTTTTCCCCTTTTCTCTTTTCTCTCTTCACTTTACTTTCTCTTTACTTTCCTTTCTTATTGTCTTTTCTTTCACTCTTATCTTCCTATGTTGGTTTCCAATTGCTTTTTTCGTTTTTTTAAGTGTCGTTCTTTTAATATGTTTCTCTTCTATTCTCTCGCAATCATATTTTATATTACTATTCTAATTATTTCTTTTTTACTCTTCTTCTTCTGTCATCTTTTCGATTCGTATTATACTAAGGGAATTGTTATTGTATCCATCTCTTTTTCATTTCTGTGCGCTTCTCTCTTATTGTATTTTTGTGTTGCTATGTTTTTTGTAATTTGTGGCGGTCATTTTTTTCTCTTTACGTTTTGAAATTAAAGATGTCCGAGCGACTTCGTTGCTCCGTCTTGGTGTATTTTTCTCATAGCTTTTTTGTAATACTTTTTCGCATGTTTTTTTGCTTGTATTGACATGCTGCGTGACTGTAATTTATATAACTCTATTAAATGTTGCATTCGGTTTAACGGTTGTTTCGGATTAGGTAATAACATTCGTGCTTGTGTATATATTTTTTTTTTTTCCAACGGTGTTATCATGTCTGGTTTTTAATTTATGTTTTGTGTGAGCATTGTTACGTTGGTACAGTGGGTTCGGGGTGTCACATGACCCTCCGATATGGTCTCCATCCTGAGATAGGGTAGCTCTGCTTTACTCTTTTATTTTTTTTCTATTCTCTATTTTATTTGAAACAAAATAATGTTCAAAAGATGCAATTATTTTTCTTTCTTAGTTCCTCCTTTCATCACTTTTCTTGAGAGCTTTACGTATCTGTTCTCCTACTCTTAAAGAAATATGTTTAGACAGTTTTTTCATTTTATATCGTTAATAGCTCTTTCTTATTAATTTTTCTATAAACTTTTAATTATGGTGTGATCATTTATCTTATATCCAGCTTACTTTTCTCTTGTAATATTAATTCTTTATAGAATGAACTAGCAAAAGCCTTATTGAAAATGATAGTGGACCTTAGTTTCTGTGGATCTTCTCTAAATCTTCCTCTTTTCCAGCACAATATGTATTCTATTCTAATGCTACTCTTTTTATCTAAACATTATATTTTATTTTCTTTTTTATTCTTTCTTTGGTTGGGGGGTCAGGTGTGTAGTCACGTAGTGAGGTGCCCGGTCGGTAGTCTTAATTGACTCGTGCAACGGCAGCTTCCGACTCTGCGTGTGAGTATTTTGGTGAGAAGAAAAGGTCGTCTCCAGTGACTTCAGGACGTGATAAGCTTGAATTCTTGCTACTGGCAGTGTTGGCGCGCCGGCTCTATTGTATCACTGGTACCTGTCATGGAGTTATCACTCCTTTAACCATGGCGGTGGCCCTATTGTGTTCCAGTCTGTATCACTGCATAATCCATGAAGACAGAGCCATTCTTTTTATCCGCGTTTTTGATGGCATATAGCTGGAATCACCTTTTCTATTCAGCATCTCGTTTCGTCTTTTCTATCTTGTGTGTCGACCTCCTTGGTCCCAGCTCCTCTTAGCGTTAAGGTGAGTTCTTCACGATTTCTTCTTCTCCTGCCCTCCTCCTCTTTCTTTTCTTCTCTCTTTCTTTTTAATCCCCACTCATTCATTTCTCTCTTCATTCGCTTCTTTCTTCGTTCTTTGATTATTTCCTATTTAGCTCTACATTGCATGATCACTTGGGGATTCCTGAATTCATGCCTTTCGTCTCCTTTTTTTCTTCCGCGTCTTTATTCCCTCACTCGCAGGCTCTTTTGGTCTACTCCTCTATGTCGCTTACTGTCCGGAGCTCGTTCGCTTAGTTTTCCTTCGCCGTTTTCAGTGTCTCCTCGCCTTTGTATTTCCACATAGTGCTATATCACTCTGTCAATCGTATATTGCATTTCTTATTCCCTCACTACCTTAATTAGTATCCGCATCTTGATGCCGCCGCCGCTGCTTCCTCCTCTCTCACTCTTTGTTCGCTAGTGTGAAAATTCTCTCCTTACTCACTTTATTGTTTCTCATGTTAAAATTCTTTATTACTTTGTTCTACATAGTGCCTTGTGCATTTACTTCTTTTGTTACTCGTAACTCGACTCTGTACGCTCATCGTGTAGGTTTTACTTTCTGAATCCATATATGCCTTTTTATTCCAACTTTTCCTCCCGTGCTTCGTATCCTTCCCTCCTTCCCTTGCTCCCTGGCGCACTCCCCCCTTCACTTGTTCCCTGTCTTTACTTCCCCATCCCCCTCTCTGACCCCAGCACTTTTCTTCCCACCAGCTTCCTTTGTACCTCCTCCTTTTGCTTCCTTCGAGTCCACACACCCTCTCTCCTCCTCTTGCCCTTTGCTTCTCTTCCTTTTCATCGCCTGCATTTGTTTCTCCTCAATTCCTTTCTTCTTCCTTGCCTCTCAAGTTTTCCTCCATCTTTTTAGTTTCTTTCTTTTTCTTCTCTCTTTTTTCTTCTATTCTTACTTATCTTTTATTATAATATATCTCTATTCTATCTATCTTTTATATATATAATTTCGTACTCTGCAGATTATAAATTGGGATAGCACCTTGGCCATCTCTTTTCTTCACGAATAAGTGTGCGGTTTCTTTTGTCTGTGTGTGCTCACTGTTTGCTAGCCGCCTCTCACTATGCTTCTTTTCTTCCCTGCCTGTTTCGCTTTTTCGTTTTTCTTTTCTTATGGGCCTTGACACTCACGTATTTAGCTGCTCATTATTAATGCACATTGGATTTTTCGCTTGTCGTGTTTCTTGGTGGATAATATTTACTCATTCTGCTGAAGATAGGGTGAGTGTCTCTCCATGTGTCCCCTTTATTCTGCCTGGCGTTGGAGCTGTGCTGCCGTTGGGTTCCCAATGCTATTTTAAGTGGGTCTGTTTGCTTTACGACGGAACGGTCAGATCCCGTCCTTTTTTCTTCCACTCCTGAGGGCACATCCCGATATAATGCGTCGCGATCTGTTTAGTGCCTTATTCTTTTCCCTCCTTGCTCTTTCCTTGGTGGTGGTGTTTTTACTTACTGTCTGATTGGCCGGAACCTCTCTCCTTTTTTCGTCTGTTGCTACCTTATTCTCTTTTTTGCACCTTAGCGCAGATCGCACCTCGCCTATCTATCCTTCTCGTCTCTACCTTGTCTTTATTCTCATCTTTTTAATTTTTGTCAGTTTTAACTTTCATATTGTGTGTCTTTGTGCTTTCTATATACTTTTCCTGTTACATTTTGTTGTTTTGTCCTATTCTCGTCTCTTGCCTGTCTCGCTGGTGGCAGTCATTTGGCTCCTTTCGTGGTTTTTTTGTTGTGTGTCTTCCCGGCTTTGTCCCTCCTGTCTGATTTTGGACTACAATGTCTGGGTTTTTTCGGCCTTTGAGCCCTTTGCCCGTTTCTCTTAGCATGCTGGCTTTTATACTTGATTTTTCTCTTTTTTTTCTTTTCTTTTCTCTTTCTTTTCTTCTTTTACTATTCTTTTTGTTTTTATTTCTCTTATTTTTTCCTTCTTTATTTTTTCTTCATTTTTTTTTTTTTCGTTTTCTTTTTGTACTTTTTCCCTTAGTCTTTCATTTTTTTTTTATATTTTTCTCCATTTTTTTTTTGGTTTTTTTTTTTCGTCTTTTTTTTTCCACATCTTCTTGTTCTTTTATTTTCTTTTTGCTGCATTTTTCTTATTTTTCTTTGTTTTTCGTTCTTGCTTCTTTTATCTTATTGCTTTTTTCTTTTCTTCTTATTATATTGTTCTTTACTTCTTCCTCTTTTGCTATCATCTTTTCTTTTCTTTTTTCTCCTTCTTTTATTTTATTCTTCTTCTTTTTTTCTTCTACTTTATTTCTAGATCACGGCTTTGCTCTGTCATGCCTTATGCTCCCCCTTGCTCGGCCCTCTCTTTTTTTCTGCTTCGTCTCCATGGTGCTTTTCTCCTCTTACGGTTCCCCTGTTTGCTGCTCGGCTTGGTGGCTTTCGTGGTTTCTGTGCCCGTGGTGCGTTTGCCTGGACATCATCTCCTGTGCGTTTGTTTGTGCTCTGAAGCGGGTAGTTTTAGTTCTTGGTTGTCTGTGATAGGACTTTGTATGTCAGGACCTGTTCTCTTGTCCCCCCGTGTGGGCTATTCCTATTTTCCAAGGCTACTCCGGTCTCTGAGTTTTTGCAATGCACAGAGCTCAAAAGTTGTCAAGGAACTGTTCGCTGAATCTCTCTAAATCTTTCACTGTCCTATGCCTCTCCCTTATGCCTACTCTCTTCTATCTCTTTTTTTCGGCCAACTTTTTATGGCTCTTATGTGCTGTGCGGGTTTTCATATCTTATCAGTGTTTGTCCTGTTCGATCTTTCACGTAACTTTCCTTCTCTCCATCTGCGTGGGTGTGGGGTCATGTGTTTTTTCCTTCGCGTCGTGCTATTTTGCCTTCTTTGATGTTCCAATCTCTAATCTTAGCAAACATTTAACCACTCCGTGGATTTTTTTTTGGACAGCTTCTTCCGTGCACCTCTTATTCTCTAATTGTTCTTTCATGTTGAGATATTCTTATGATGTGATTGTCTTTTTTTTCTCGCTATTAGTATTACCTAATTCTTTTTTCAATTTCATTATTTCTTAAACAATTTTATATGTCTTCACTCCAACAATTTTTTACCTTTACTTCTGAAGTGTTAAAGAGTCGATTGTCATTCTTTTCCTTTGACTTATTCTACTTATTAATGCTACTGGAGCGTTCCTGCTCCCAAAATTTATCTAACCACTTTATCACTGGCAATCATTTACTACTATTGTTCGACGTGGCCTCCCGATGTGTTATCTTTTTAATTTTTCTTCTCTCTATATTGTTTCAATCATATTTTCGTCCTCATCTACTTATTCAAATAATAATAATATTATATCTATTATTCTTTTCATGTTTATCTCTAATGGCAATTGCTTGCATTCTCATATGTTTACAGAGTGTCGTGAGTCATGTCTCTATCTCAATTCTCATTTTCCTCAATCTAAGATAATCTATGATTTTATTTTTCAATTATCTTTATCTTTAAGTAATCTTCAGGCTATATTATTCTCTTATTTTTTTTCTTTATAATTAAAAGTTAATATTTGTAACATGTTTTCTCTCTATCCTATACATTACATTCATTTTCAGCTTTAAGTATATTGCTCTTTTTATTTGTGTCAGTGGTAATATTTGTTTAAGTAGTTATTCCTTTTTTCTACTCTTTTCTCATATCTTTTCTTGGCAACTCTTAAATTTTTTATTGCCTCAACTGTCCTACTATATTTTCATTGATCGTTTAACTCTTGTTTACTTTAAGGGAAAAATAATAAAATATCTATGTTATTAAATTTCTTCACATATGATATTTATTTACTTTACATGATAATTATATTAGCGGTCGGATGTTTTGATCTTTCTAACTATCGGCCTTGTAATCTTATACATTCTGCATCATTTATGATTTATATTTTGGAGAAACTTTAATGACTCCTTAAAAACACGAATTTTGATCTCTAATATTCCTTACGGCTTGAAGTTTATTGGAGATGGCTTGTAAAGTAGTTGTCTTGTATTTTTGTTTAACATTTTATCTTTATTATTTAATTATGTCTCTTTGTTTATTCTATTTTTAATGTGTTTGTGGTAGTTGTTGCGGTGCGATTGGTTTTGGTGGTTGTTCTCTCTAGATCACAGATAATGAGCTATCTTTTTAATTTTATCAATTTGTACTATATGGTGAGCTCCTTTGTTTTATTTTTCTTACTTATAGATATGGTGGTGTGTGTTGATCTTATAGTCTGATTCGTTTAATGGCATTGGTTTTTCTTTCTAAGTGTTTGGATTTTCAAATCCGGATAAATGTTTTATTATTAGATCATATTATATGTTATGACTGCTTCTTTGAAATTATATTATATTTTTTTGGATTTTAGCAGTTATAACTGATTTTAGTAGTTATATGGAGTCATTTATGGTACTTTGATACTTCTCTTTTTTTTGTGTGTAATTTGTTTATTTATCATTTTTTTTTTTGTATTGTGTGTATTTTTGTCAATATTTTTTTTTATGATTATGTAATTTTGTGTTTGTTTTTTTCTTGTGTTATAATTTTGTTAAATTTGTTGTGTTGTCGGTAGTTTGGTTTTTGTGGTGTTGTGTTATATGATGCGTGTTTTGGTAAGCTTTTTCTTTTATGGTTGATGAGGTAGATCTAAGTGTGTGGATGTAGTCTCTGAAGGTAAATACTATGTGTTCTGGCGCGCCGGGTTTTTAGTTTATGGTTGTGTTTTGGTCTGTAGAGTGTGTGTTGCCGTTTATTTGAATTTTTTAAAGTGTGTGTTTTTTTTAAAAATATTTTGTTATATGATGATATTAATGTTAGTGATATATCTGATATATTGATAAGATAATGTGTTTATATAGGTATTGCATATAGGGTATGTTCGGTTTATTATAGTGGTTATCTATATATACTATCTAGATTGATGTTGAGTGTATGTGGATATATTCCATGGTTTATGGTGTATGAGTGGATAGTGGTATTAGTTTTGGCGTTATTTATAAGTCTGTTTTTTTATATAGGGAGTTATGTTTAGTGTATCTAGTGTATGTTTGTCGTTTGGTATTTGTTGTCTTGCGCTATTATGGGTATTACTATTTTATTTTTGCAGATCTAATTTTATAGATCTTACTTTAGTTGTGATGTAAACATTAGTTTTACTTTGATTGGATATATATGGATTTTTATATAGTACTGGGGTTTATTACTATTAGTATTGGTATTGATTATTATGTGTATGTTTAATAGGAGTTGAGTTGTGATTTGATAATTTTGTTAGCTTGTTTGTATTTATATAATGGTTTATTATATGAACGTGAGTGCAAATTGTTGTTTTTTATAGGTTGTTTATACTGGTGGTTTTTTATAATTATTTGAGTTATTAATTTTCATTTTGGGGTTAATTCTATTTGGGTATACGTATACCTTATAGTATATATAATATATTCTATATATATATTTTATATTTTTTTAATATATGGGCGGGGTTTTAGTTACTTGTGATTTAATTGTCTATGTTGTGGATTGAGTATGGAGTTTATAAAGTAGTGTATATAGTTGTTGGGTATGATGGGGCTTGTGTGTGTATTTTTATTGATTTGTGCTGTGTTGTTTGTTGGTCGAGTTATATATTAATTTTTACTTAATATATCCCTTATAATTGGGCTCCTGAGAAGCTGAGAATTGTTCTATATTATTTTTAACAAAGTCGCGTTCGTTGACATACTTTTAGATGTTTTTTGAAAATAATAATTTGAAATATTTTCATATGAATCTTAATAATATTTTATTACCCCACAGTGTAAACACATTGAGTTTCGCTTTATATGCTTTCATAGAAACTAATATTGTGAGTTAGGTTTAATTCAGTCATTGTATTCGGTATAAATATTCATTTATAGTAGTGTTGGTATTGTATGGTAAATGTTTTGTAGATAATTTGGGTTTAGTTTGGACTGCTTATATTTATCTATGTGGGTCCACGAAGTTATATAGTGTTTTTTAAACTTCTAAATAATAAATGTAAAATTGCTGAAACGCTGTACATTCAATATCTTATTTTTAAATATTATGTGTTTGGTGGCTATGTTTCTCATGTATTAATTAGTAATATATTGTTAAAGTTATACCGAGATTATTTTGGTTGTTATTCGTGTAAGCCGTGGTGTATGTAGTTAAACTTTACTTTGATTATTTTTATTGTGTGTTTTCCGGGAGCGTAAATCTATCACCAGCGATGTGTTTGCGTGTAATCATTTCTTGCTAGAGACTCCATATCAGGAGCCTGATATCGTTTGTGGTTGCGTATAAAACTGATTCGTTAGAATGCTTTGAGTGGGCAATGTCTGCGATGAGGATTGTAGTCTCTGTAGTGGTCAGTACTATATGTAGGTTTTTATTGTTAAGAGATGTAGAGGAGATAGTGAATGTGTGAGGTCATATGAGGTATATTATTATTGTTATTTTTTACTTTATTGTGTAATAATACAAATATGGTTTTGTAATCCATATTACTAGTTTATTGTGTCAAGTTCACTACTGGTATGTTTGGTTAAACTCAGTAGTAGTTAGATAGCTAAATTCGATGGCTAATGACATGTTTGAAAAAATTGCTACTCTGGCCTCCCGCTTAGCTTGTCGATCTAAGAAAACAACAATAACTTCTCGTGAAATTCAATATGCAGTCAAGCACCTACTTCCTGGAGAACTTGGAAGACACGCTATCTCTCACGCTTACTCCTAGGACAGAAAATGCCCCAGTATAAAGGATGCAACTGGGATAATACAAAGTTCCTGAGAAACTTCATAAACTTTAACTTTAATAGACTATAATTTAATACACTTTAATAGATTATAACGACTAGTTCATATTTTGATTTCTGCAGGAAAGATCACAAGAATAGGGAACACCATAAATATATTGTTCGGAGGTTAGTTTCATTTTCCGTTTTAGTCAAGTTACGATATTTGTATATAGCGTAAGTAAATTTACGGTAATATCAAAACGAACAGTAGCTGAAGTTTGTCCAGTAGTTTAAAAGCTGTCATTTGTTGTTGGTTCTTTTTTGTGTGTATTAATGAAATTATACATTTTGGAAATATTATAGCCTACATATTTATATAGTGTAAAAATTATTTTCTATTTTATTTTAAGGACTACATTTTTAACTTTCATTACATCAATCACTGTTTCTTATGATAGTTGAAGGGTATAGTATAGCTAAAGTCTAATAGCTAAAGAAGTTGGCCTTGTATACTATCAATCTAGTTTATTTCAGTAATCATTTTCTGAACATTTTACTCGGTACGTCATTTTCTTCCTCCCAATCTGGTCTGCAACTTGCTTAAATTTGGTAAATTATTAGATGCATCTATTAATTTTGTTGAGAACTACTATTCATAGATTTAGGGTGGTAGAGATTGTGGAATTCTGTATGGTCATTCTGTATTCTAGAACGATGTATTTCAGCTAGTTATATGTGTTTTGAAATAAAGTGTGAATATTAGGGTGGCTATATGTATATTAGTTTCAAAAGATTTACCATCTGCCATGTGAAGAAGTTTTTTCATGACAGACACTCAAATGCCCACAACAACCCCTACATACAGACATACAAAAGATACAAACTTGTAGTTTACAAAAGCAATTATTATATTCATGGGAAAGATGTCATATGAAAGTTTTTTTAGGCAAAAAGATGCAATGAGGATAGCTGACGATTAGTTTGTTAATATGATGAATGAAAATTTATGTATAGAGTCTGAATTTATAGCTTAGAGTTCCCTTTATATTGGAACAAATTGTATGAGAACAAGCTATCAGTAAAAAGTAAAGCGAAAATTGACACAGTATGTACAATTAGTCACAAATAAATCTGCTCAATAAGTACTAAATCGTTGTTTTGCAAAAGCTATATACTGACTACTGAGCGATTGTTGAGGTGCATTTTTTAAAATCATGGGACTTCGTTATTGTTTTAGTAGAAGAGTATGGTGTGTAAGAGATTGATGAGTAGTGATGAGGAGATGATGAGAGTAGAGGTGAGAGTAGAGAGAGTATGATAGAGGGTATGTATTTAATGAGAGAAGAGAGAGAGAATTGAGATATGATAGAGAGTAGAGATGTAAGAGAGAGTAGATTGTTATCTAGACATCATAATTTCTGCATGTTTTAGTTATAGTATTTAGATATGGTGGTGATTATGTTTTTATACTAGATGTTTCATTGCGTTACCTCTTTTTTTTCAGTGATTTGGTGTAGTTAGATAGAAAGCAGCGTGCTTTTTTTCTGCAGTACATTGAGGATCATCGTTATTAGTATTTTTAATATGCTCATTGAATCTAAAAATTGCGTTCGCAGCTTTTCGTGGCTACATCTACATTTCAAAACTACGTTGGAGTGAATGGATCTCAGCTCTTTCTCGACGTTTTCATTTTATATTCTCTAGGATTTTTCTTATTTTGCTCATACCGATCGATTTTTTTAGCGTATTATCAGGTAGAATCATGGGAAAACCTGGGAGAAAGGATGCTAAGTAGGGGTGCGATGGTCGTGATTTCTCTTTTTCCCTTATGTGGTAGAATAATGAAAATAAGTAGTGAATGGGCCTCGTGGGTGTGTGGTGATGTTGTTGTGGATGGTCGTGTGCTGTTTTGAGTGTGTCGTGTTTTGGAGTTTAGCTCTCAGAATCCTGTTTTCCAGAGCGAGATAAGAAGAGGGAAAAGTAGTATTTTCATCTATAAAGTTTATCTTAGAGTGTTATTTTTTAGATAGTAATGCATAATATATTTTTATATGGTTTGTGTTTCTTTTATAATCAAGAGGCAAATATGATATCGTTTCTTTTTAGGATAGATAGTGCTCACATTAGTATCAAAGGTACTCTGGTATTTCGTCTTGGTCGTTTGTTGCTGTTTGTATTCCGCGATCTCAGACATGGAAATTAGTAAGAACGATATTTGGGGATGAGAACTGTGAGATGGTTTTCTATCATGATCCTTTCGTTTTCTTATTATTCTACATGTGTGCCGTTGCTCTTGTGTTGGATTGGGGATATGGATAGTTTTAATTCAATTGTGTCAGGTTGCTCGGTCCTATCCTTCGTGCCCGATTACTCTTCTATTTTGGATTTTGCGGGAGAAAAAGATTTAGTTTGAAGATAAATGACTCTTCTTATCTAGAGATGCACTGATGCAACTTTTTTTTGAGCAGTGACAGATATCAGACCTTTACCTTTTAACCAATTAATTGCTAATAATCAGCCTTTTGGCTAAATGATCAGAGTTTTCATAATTGCCCATTCTTGTTTATTACAGCAAAGTTATCTCATCTCTGACAAAAGATTCACCAGTTAGGATAGACAGGGAATGAAGTTTACCAATATTTTGATTGTTTGACAGAAAATTTTGCATAAATTTTTATTGACTTTACTATTAGGCTGTCTGATTGACTATTAAGTCTTGTTTATTAAATCAAAGATACATGAAAATATTTATATAAAAAATAAGAAATAGCTTTATATAAAACGCAATACAATAAAACTTCATGTTGATAAAGGAAAAAATTTTTTTTTTTCAATAAGAAATAAAATATTAAAACTTTAATTTAGCTTTATGAGGAGTAGGTAAATTTCAACACTCTTAAATTGTAATGTTAGAACATCAAATTTGTACATTTTGAGGACATAATATATTTCTTGCTGCTCACATATGTTTAATTGCCTAAACTAAATACCCTTTGACTTTCCACTGGAAAATCTAGTACACTGAAATATTTCGAAGCTAGCTAACTCAAACCACTCAAAGAAATGTTTTGTTTTGAATTTTTTTCCACCATACAAATATTTCGAAGCTAGCTAACTCAAACAACTCAAAAGAAGAAATGTTTTGTTTTGAATTTTTTTTCACCACACAAATGGGTTATTTATTGGTAGTAGTTGTAAATTTAAATAATCTTGCCACTCTCTCACACAAATAAAATAATGGTTGCTCTTGTTTAATGTTCCTCTCCTTATAAATATAACCCTTATGATTCTTATTTACACTCTTTCCCAAATGCTAATTCATCAAGTAAATTTGAGAAAATCCAGATTCTTGATTATCCCTAAAATTGGTTGAAACCTGTTAAATCCTCTCTAGTCTCCAAATTTTTGCATCTTCAAAAATTTCTAATGTGCCTCTTCCATCATTTTGTCTCCCATATCTGTTCTCTGAAATTTCATTTTAGAATCTAGGAACCAGTTAAGATTTTAAATTTTATATTAAAACACCAAAATTAATTAAAGTAAATTTTTATCAATTGAAGATTTAAGTTCTTCAATTATGTTATTAATTTTATTAAAGTTACCACTTTTCATTGCTTTTGGTAAAAATAATTCATATTTTCATTGTAGGGATAATCACATTCAGTTTGATACATGCAGTTCATTTATTTTTGACATTTTGAGAGTCATAGTTATTATCATAAAAAAAATATAAAATGTAACACACACTAAAAGATTTACTGTATATACCAATGCATTCAATTTTATAGAGTAATTAATGACTTCAAAGCTTTAAGGCTACCAATGAAGAACATTAAGATTAAAAAATTTACATTAAAATTATAATTAATATTGTAAATTCAAATTTGTTTTCCAAGTATGTTGCAATTCTTTTCTCTGTTGATGATTTAAGTCCTTCAACTACTATATAGTATAAATTCCACTGAGGTTACTCAGGTTACTATTTGTCATTACTTTTGATAAAATTAAATTTATAATTTAATATGAAATGTGGGGACAATCACTTAAGAAATGGCATCTCTCTTACTTGGTTCCACAGTAATATTCTTCAAATGATTTTATAAGTTGAATATTTTTTCCTGCAAGAGTCAACTTGGAATCATAATCCCAGAAGAGGTCTTGCTTCATTCTAATGGTAGTTACGCACTCCCTATAACCAAGAACTTAATGTATGAATGTTAGCATCTATAAGGTATACAAGAACTTTTTTTCATTTTTTATTATTTCTTTCCTGTATGTGGTATATTGAATTCTAAAGCTTAGACACATCTTAAATTAATATTTATTGGTACTTCTTTAAACATAGCTTATCTTGTAATTATATCAACTTGTTAAGCAGAATAATTAAGGTATTTTATAGTATTTCTACTAGTAACAATATTCTTCACAGCTTGCTTGACAAAACAATTATAAAATATTGTTATAAACATCATAACATTATTCTGTGCTGTATATAAATAAAAGTAATAATCAACTAGTTAATCAGTAATCAGTCAATTTTCTTAGCAGTACATCCCATATATATATATATATATAATATATATATATATTAATATAATATATATATATATATAGATAATATATATATAAAATATATATAAATATTTATAGTAATATAGATAACATATAGAATTTGCTGTTCGAGAAAATAAGCAGCCTATATATTATATATATAATATAATATATATAAAGAGACATAAAGACATAAAGAATTATGAAGAGAACAAAAAAAGCCACATGGGGACCCTACGAGACTGCCCAGTCAAACCACTACCCAAAACATGCTCAGCAAATCCACAAAGCACCCTAGGGGCTTGTCAATTTGTATGAAACATTCAAATCCCCAAACTATTATGCTATGTCAAAACAATATATATATAAATTATATACCCAAAACCAAATTCCACATGCATAAGTTGGAACGTAGAACTAAGGTGATAGCCCCTGCATAATACCAATAACGTATATCACAACTAGAGAAAACCCGCAATCTAGGCTCTCCAATATATATATATGATTCCCAACCCATCCAAAAACGAATCTAACCCTTTCTTTCTTAAATGTTGGCAAAATCGAGTCACACACTCAACAAACCTCCTCTGGCAGACTATTCCCAATTAACCATACCACTAGTAACTGACGAAATGCATGCTTTTTGATATCAAATGAGAGCTCATGCTATACTCACGTAATTGTCTGATTAGCCCCTGCGTCACCTGTCCATATAGTCTATTTATGAAAAATTTATTAGATCCCTTTTTATCAATAGATGTAAAATATTTGTAGAATTGTTTCATGTTCCCTCTGAAAAATCGCCTTATTAAAGAAAACATTCCTAACTCCCTTCAGCTCTCCTCATAGCTCTACCCTCTAAACCCAGAAATCATCCTTTGCTCTACGTTGCACTATCTCTCGAGCATATCTAAGTCTTTCTTTTTTAAATAAGGCCCAAACTTGTGCACAATACCTCAACACTGGCCTAATATACCTAGCATTATACAGATTTACTTTATTTTTACTTCCTTGCTCTTGTAAACAAACATTGCGATTTATAATAAATATATATATATATATAAATATAATAATTATATATTATTAAATATATAGAATACTATATAAATTAATATATAACATATATATATATAATATAATAATAATATATATATATATATAATAATAAATAATATATATATAATTATATAATATAAGGGCACTTTTGAAAATAAGCAACTTTTTGGTGCTAAAAAATAAATATCTTCTTTTAATTATTATTTGTTTTATTAGAAAAAAGACATACCCTAAATAATTTTCAACATAGGATAAGCAAGTTATTAAGCGGAGCAATTAAAAAATAAGTGTTATTAAAAAGACTAATGTTAATCTGTATATAGACAATCAATACTACCACTTGTTTTATTTAGATATCCATCTTCTAACATATTGAGATCGCATAATAAAACGGATATGAGATAGTACTTCACTATATTGTATCATTCATAAGTTATATTAATGTATAATACGGCTATTCTATATGAATATAGTCTCTCTAAGCACTACGAAGTTTAACAAGATTCGTATCTTCATTATAAGTCTCTGTATATAATATTTTGCAGTAATATATATTAAAATATACACGACCATACCCGACAATTTATTACGATACAGTATATATTAATATAATAATATATTAATACTATAAAATAATATTATTATAAGTAATATATATTATAATATAATATATATATATATATTAATAATATTAATATATATTTAATATATAGATATATATAGAATATATATATTATATATATAATATATATATATTAAATATATATATAATTATTTAATTATATATAAAATTAATATAATATGCATAACTGGACAAAACATAACCTTATAAATAATTTATATAAGTTCTTATAAATAATTTTCCAAACTTTGTTTGATAACTAATAATAAAATTAAAATTTAGTTAAAACCAGCATAATCCAAATAATACTCTAACATAATATAATTACCGTAGCAGTATATGGATCGTTAATCAAAATTTTTTATAGTATTTTGACCGGGCCTTTGCAGGTTACATTAAGTATATAGATAAAAGCTATATACATATTATTATTATACTTTCTCACTCCTTGAACTACCCTTCTTCAGAATTGGACCACACAATCCATATATCGTTAGTAGTTTTTAACGTCCTACAGTGAGTGGAGTTGTTCTGAGGATGATAGTTATAGAAGAATAGTATCTAGAAGATAAAATAATACACAGTTTCCGGGGCCTAGTTGACACTCATTGTGTGCAGACATGATATATTTAGAGCTTTATTTCTTCTAAACGGATTTCAAATTATTTTCCAGATTTTGTAAGGTTTGATTTGGTGACCAACTATCTCAATTTGTGAGCTATAATGAATGAATGGAGAATGGTTATATGAAATGGTAGAATTAAATTCTCATGAATCCTATTTCTTGGTGGTTGAATACTAATTTTAGTATTATATTATATTTGGTTTATCTATTCATCTTAAAAATGTAGTTCTGTTTAGAGGAGAGTAGTTTGTTAATTTTAGTATTGTGAATTATTGAGGTTTGTTTTAGTGGTAGTAGTTTGAATAATTACTTGGAATTATGATGATGTAATTTTTGCTGGGGATATAAATTGAAGGTTTGAGTTTTAGTCTGTTGATTTATATTTTACAGTATTATTTTATATTTTTTTTTGTTTTTTATATAAATAAATAAAATAAAATATTACTAATAGGAATAATAAAAATTAATAGAATAATATCATAATTAACTTAGGGTTAGAAGAAAATGGAGTAATATATATGACTGTAGACAGATATGGTGATTGATGAGTGATATCTGATAAAATAGAGTTTGTATTAGGCGTTTGTGTTGGAGTAAAATTTCCGTGCTACGTCACACTTCTTAAGTGTCTCGATTTGTCATATTGGTATTAACTCCATTTGTTCATACAGTTTGTGTAAAATGTATTTTTTTCGAAGTTTGGTATGTTAAAATTGTACATCCTGTTATTAAATTACTTGACTGCATGGTGTTTATTAGTTGTGAGTTTTGAGAAATTTTCACATGTTGTCTGCGTCTTGAGAGTGTTTAGATCTTTCGATACGGCTTGCCATAATATGGTTGATTAAGGCTATGGATTGGATAAATGGTTTGTAATACAGATGAATGGATATAGTGTTTTTATATATTAGTTGATTATTATAATATCACTGCATTCATATTTTGGCTTTCAACCAATAATGTTATATAATTTAATTTACCATATTTTGCTGCATAGTTATATGATTATATTTACTAATGAGTTTAGTTTTGTACAGTAAAAGTTTAAAGTTGTGTCGGTGATATTATGGTATGAATTTTGTATGAGGTGTGTAGATATGATTATATAAGTTAGGGATAGCAATGTATTTTTTGGAATAGTTGGAGTATAGTTTGTATAATGATACTCACTGATAGTATGAACAGTCATTTATAATGTCTGACCGAGCGACGCAGCTTTAAACGCTCGACAGGATTCACGGTCTTATTGTCTGAGTCGCTGCAGACAAGTTGCTAACTCGGTCTCTCCGCGCGTGAATGCAAGAGTCCGTTCGTAGTCTGGAATACCGTCTGCGAAAACGTCTCACGTAGATCCTGGTTCGACAGCTGACGGAGAGAGACACTTGCGTGCTCTTCAATCCCAGAATCTCGTGCCTCAGCACTTTAACCTTCTGAGCTGAGCAATACTATTTCGGAGTTAATTTATCAGACCAGGGTAGTCAGTCAGTGTTCTCCTGATCCTGGCTGAGAGGATGAAGAACTGTTGACATACGCGTAAGTATGCTACGGAAGTCACGTGGATATAGTACGTCTGCAATAAGATGAGCTCCAAGCTGGATGGTGACCATTTTTAATTTTATTAACTGATGTGAATGAATATTGCTACTTGCTAATGCGAATATCCAGTAGTATATCCTAGGATTCAGGTTCAGTACCTGAAATAGCGAAAGGTTGCTAGACATACCGAGTCATATTAAGGTTAGTAGAATGTTGGATTTTACTATATAATCTTAAGTAATATTAGGTATGTGTAGCGTGTGAGAAGGACGATATCGAAAATGCATGAGACTATATGATGTTATGATTGCAATGAAGTAATGTTTTTAGTGACTTTTGCCAGTCGTGAGCATTATACACGCCGCGACGCTAGCTTACCTAGGTAGTAAACTAATATTGGCTGAGAATAAGCTGAATGGTATGAATGGTTTTTGTATTTGATAGACCTTGTATTATTGGCACTTCCTAGAGGTGTGTGGGACACGATGCTGTCTTTTCACTTTTACATCAGCATAAGAAAATGTGTCTCAGAGACCCTCAGCACAAGAGTTGCGACCCTATAGAGGAGTAAGAGTCTCGCGCGGCAAGTAAGAAGGAGGCGCTGCTCACGCGTACTAAATTATTCCTAGCGTCTAGTGAACTACTGCGATTAGAGTAAAATGCCTAGCTTGTTGCTCAGAACGAAGTGAATTATCTCATTTAATTTAATAGTAGTTGATGTATGGATCACAAACTATGTTTGCACTAGTATTGTCCTAAAGTTAGTTATAATGATGATGTTATGAGTATGATATATATTGAGTAGCCTGTCATGATGAACTACGAGTGAGTTTCTGAGGGTTACTATTATAGTATATAATATAATATGTTAGGTAGGGTTTAATTTCTATTATGAGTCATTCTAGTGCTTAATAGTCAACTATTTCTTAAAAGTTATTATTATTTTATTATATTTTATTCGATATATTTGAGATAGGTTTGAGATGATACTATATAATATGATAAATATAATATATACTATATATTAATATATAGTAATAAACAGACCATTCCACTGCCAGGGTTGCCTGTAACATCCGCATCGCGCTTTGCCCTTCGGAGTATGCGGTGTTTAATTACCGAAAATCTTTGAATCTTGAAAATCTTGAAAAAAGAAAACGAAAATGAGTTGAAGGCGACTTCAAAAATTGGCTTGATATTAAGTATCTTAATGTTATCAAAGATATTCCAAATAGCTGGAATAGTACACTATTCATATGATGGAAAGAAAGTTTTCTCATAGTACACCGTAGCGTACGGTTCGTAATTCAGCCAAAGTTAGAACAATTCATTATTAATGTGAAAAATGAACATACATAATCAACAACGTGCATGAAAAAAGCTATTGAAAAAAATTTTGAAGAAACTAACCAAAAGAAATCAGCGCCTCTAACAGCTTCTCTTCCGATGGAATACCAGTTTTAATCTCAACGTAAGGAAGCATTTTAACCATCTTCAAAATGAAAATGATGACTTTTTAAAAAAGAATGAAAGATGTAATTAAACTAGAGCTAGAAAACGGTTTTTTGTTTTTTGTGGAAATTAATGACCTTCCCACTTTTGCAACTTACTTAAGATTCCCCGTTATTAAAGGCAAGTTTTTTTGTAACAATATTAGGAAAAGTTAAATCGTTACTTCTGGTATTTGCAGTTGAAAAAACTTCAATCCGAACAGTCTATTAATTCGCCACCCATTAAAGGAAAAACCGAAAAGTTTCTACAGAACCAACACCTTCCTCAAGAGTAAATCAATAACAGATTTCACTGGAAGAATTTCTACAGTCAGTAGAGTGATGGAAAACACACGCATTACCAAAGATGTAGTGGCAAATGATTGAAAGACCCTACACCAAGAAAACACTAAGTAAAAGGAATAAGTAAATCTCCATAGGGTTGATGAAAGATTAAGCAAAGAAATGTAAAAAATGTCAAGCAGTTTGAGTTTTTAAAAAACTTTTGGCCCAAAAGGGGAAAATACATGTGGTGCCTAATCCTCCAACTCAATGTTCCAAGTGAGAAAGTATTTACCAATGCTGGCTAAATATATGATGGGGAAAAGAGAAATAAATCTCTCAAGCAGAAACAATTAGATGCTCTTCTCAAGACCCAACCTTCCTATATCATTTGAATTTCAGATTTCTTATGGTACAGGTCTATAATCATTGTAAATTCTATTTTCATTAAGGGCGAAGGTTGGGGGAAAGAGATTGGTGGGGTGTGGAAAGAGGTTGGGTCCCAGTCCCGTAGCCCTGGTATGGTAGCACAAGTATATTAATAGATTGTGGCTAAACTTGAATATCATAATAAGCTAAGATAAATATAATAATAGTAGGAATAGAATAAGAATATATATATAAGTATATATAATAAAAAATATATATAGTATAATATATATATAATTGTAAACATAAAAATATGTATAATAGAATGATATATTTACAATATTAATAAATAATGGAATATAAATATATATAATATAATATAATTATTGTCAAAACACATCCGCAATCCGCATCCGCATACGAGGATATTAAAATCAAACATCCGCATCCGGCGATGCGAAATAATATGGACCAATCTGAGCTGGCATCACTAATAAATAAATTATTTATATAATATTATTTATATTATAATAAATATATATATATATCTAAAACTATAATATATATAAAATATAATATATATTATATATAATATATTATATATAGATATATCTAAATATATATATATATATATATGTTGATGCACCGATAGTCATGTTATCACGGTCGATTTTTTGAAGTTTTGTACGGCATATTTGTGAGTAGGACGTAAATCCAGGTAAAATACGGTAAAATTTTGCCGATACCCTAAACCGATACCAATCAGTTCTACACTTTATAATTAGAAATATTTAATAAATATTATATATATAATTAATATATAAATATAATAATTATATATAATACTATATATATATGTATATATATATAGTGATATATTATAAATATATCTAATATATTATGATATAAAACATATTACAATAATCTATTCACTAGCATTAGATATATATTTATTTAATTACAGAAATACTATATAGTATATATATATAATTAAAATTTTAGTACTACTTCCCCCCAATGTTATAATTTTCGGACCTTCTGTGTATTTTCATTCATGAACTATTTATCGCGGTAGAATAATGTTGCCGCCAAACTAAAACAAATCAAATTTTTACTTGATATAAGTAACAAAAAGTATATATTTTTATTAATTACAAAATATTTTTTAGTATTTGTACTTTTATAAAAAATTATTATGAAGGGAAGAAACGCTAATAAAAATTGAAAAAATTATGTAATTACGTTATTTTCAAAAAAATGCAATATTAATAAGAGTACAATTTAAAAATAAAAAAAAAAAAAAAAAAATTAGAAATTTTGGGTTATGAAAAGAATAGCTTGCTTTCTTTTCGAAAATGACCTTTTGAAAATGTATTTTGAATTTTGAAGAGCATATCCGCAATTTAGCATATAATTTTCCTATCTATCTATACTGTACCTAGACCATTTTACGCTTTTTGTCATTTGTGCTTACGCTTCATAAGAAAAGAAATGCTTACACAGTTTTTAGCACAAAATTTCGTGCAAAAACGTCCGCAATTTTCTTACGAAATTTATTTTTGTTTTACAAACAATTGGAATCAGCTTGTTGTGATGGAGCCTATCGATTGGAATAAACAGAAATATAAAAAACATAACAAATGATGTTTTAATTAAAATAATTGAGTATGCATTGTTTCAGTTTAGTCTAGTTTGGAAGAAATATATATAATAAAGCTGTTTTTATTGAATGAATCCAAATTATCAAATCAAATCGGGCCTACACCACAATCGCCAGTTTGTCTACATTTATTGCGCGAAAAGCACGTTTAAATTACGCATTTCGTTACGATTTTTGTTCAAGCTTAGACAAAAACGACCATAACTCGGAGCTATTCTTAGTTTCATAAGCACAGATGCAATTAACGAAAACTGCGTGTATTGTAAAGTATCGTTTCTTTTTTGCATTTGGTGCTTTACGAAGACTTAAGAAATGACTTTGAGTTTGCATCCTTTTTGTCAAACTATAAAGATGAATCTACAAAACGATAAATATTATGGAACATGCGAAAGCTTAAAAATGTATCAATGACAAAGTATGGCGATGTGGTAGGCCCGATTGAATATTGATGGATGTTTCATTCAATAAAATAAACGTGTGTAAGATATAATTCTTCGTCTTGTTACCGTTTTTTATGATATCAATTATTTGTTTATTTCTTTTATTGTTAGATTATTTTATTTTCTTGGTTTTAATACCAAATCGATGTGGTTCGCAATCACAACAGCTGAATTCAATATGTTGTAAACAAAAGATAAATTTCGTAAGAAAATCGCGGTCGTTTTTGCACGAAATTTCGTTTGCAAAACTGTTTCCATCATCCTTACCTTCTAAGGAACAACTTCCAAGTAATATTATATATATATATATAATATAAATAATATAATATACTAATATAATAAGTATATATATTATAGTAATATTTAAATAATATATATATATATTTAAAAACAGTCTGTAATAATATAGTATGACATATAAATATATTGAATTATAAGATATATAGTAGTAACTATTTTCAGGCATCTCTTAATGATAAACATTTCATTTCTGGCCTCTTGCCAATTACATCTCTAAAATGGTATTGCGTGTCCTTTCCTACTTTCTCTATATATATCGATACTGATGGTCTGTGTTGCTAACTCTCCAATTGAAGAGGCCAATCTCTTCGGCCTCCTAGTTTCCTCTAAACAATTCCCATCTGGACGATTCTGGCATTACCTTTTCCTCTCTCTCTCTCAGATTGCCCTCATATGCCTTTGCCTGTGATAACATTTGATCAGGAGCAAGGGCTCCAGAAATCTAGAACAGTTAGGAAGGCGTGCGGCACCAGATGGCGTTTATCCTCCCAGTTTTTGAGGGAGTGTGCTATCCGTGCTTACCCGCCACTCCTCAAATTTTTATTTCTATCTCATTTCCACTGCTATCTTCTCCCCTCATTACTAAGAAGTGTTCACTTCTCCCACCTCTATTCCGTAAGAAAAAGGAAGACGTTCTGATCTTTCTAAACTACGCGCCTATAGCTCTCAACTTGTATATACGTAAGACTTTGAAACTCTTCTTCAAACAACTTATCTCTTTAGAATTCATCTGGAATCTCAATCACTTCTACCTGATGCCAAGTACGGCCTTTCGCGCTCGAGGCTCTACTGCGAATACTTTCCTATCCTTACTGATTTAAGTTTTATCCGCTAGCTTAGGAAATACGGGAGCTTGGTTGGTTGGCGCTTGAAAAAAATCGCAAAAGCAAAAAATACGCAATATGGCACGCGTACCACTGCTCTCAAGCTCCCCTCCTTTGAGGGCTCCTCTCTTTTGCGCTTATCTATAGTATAGTTTTCTTTCAAGATTCGCTTTCAAGGTTATCACGGCTGGATTGTTGATGGGGCGACTTCTTCTTTTTTCTGTCAATAGTTATGGTGTTCCTCACAGGGTTACTGTCTAGTATCTCCTACTTATTCCTAGTTTCAGAAATGATCTCATCTGCACATCTAACTCAATAACATCTATCCCCATTGCCGGTGACTCGAGCCCTTCATTCATAATGGAGTGTTCTGTTGGGGGGCTGGTTGAGGTGGTATTGGGGTCTTGTGTATGATTCTACTGGCCCTTAAACTTCGAGAATTGACCTCAGAATTAATCTTTCCGATTTCTATTACTCGGTGTATCATGGATATAGAATTTCGCAGGTTTGGGGTGTCTCAATCCTTGTGAAATTCAATTACTTAAAGCAACCCCAACTTTTTTACAAAAATCTACCCCTCATCTTAATGGCACCTTTCTAACGGCTTTCGATAGACTTCGTCTTTCAGGACACGGTTCTCTTGTCTCTCCTGATTGACGAATATTAACATACCTTGCCTTTAACATAACAACAAGAAAATGTCTTTAACATGCACAAATTCCCACGAGTGCCTAGGAGCGGTCACTCAAGAAGAGACTAAAGTCTTGATGTGCTGATTAGACAATATTATGCAAGAGGATGTCTGGTTTTGTTTTTTTGTGGTGATCTTGATGGTTGGTAACATCTAGCAAGTCTTTCTCGAGTTTGTGTTGGGTTGACTTTTTGCGTTCGTATTAATATTTTTTAATTATGTTCCACACTTCTAATGGATAATATTGTCTAATGTGAATGTCTCAGGCAATCGGTTTGAAAGAAATTAAGTTATTATTGTAAGGTATGTGATTTGATAAGGTTAGTGTAAAAATGTGTGCATTAAATTAGTTGCATTCTATGAGATTCTGTGAGGTGTGGCGGTGCTGTCTCTCTCTTGCATGCTTCCACGATTTTGATTCTATTATGAGAATATGAAGTCACGTCAATGTCTGCTCATGAGAGATTATCTATTATAGACATTGTTGCAGATTGTACTCTTTGCGGAACTATTCACTTAACCCTCGATCTTACGGCGCGAGTTGGTGCTATTAATCTCTTTTATCTAATAAAGGTACCACGCACTAGATGAGAGCATGTAGAGTTGTTATATGTCTCTGTATTTGATATTAATCCCGAGGACTTATCAAATCGAGTTAATACTCGCTATTCCATTATTACTACTGGCTCTATGGCAGCGATTGAAATTATTAAAAGCGATCGAAAAGGTTTGGCAGTGCATGCCTCTTGTAGTTCTTGTGACTGTATGTTAGAGTGGTAATTGTGTTTGTTGATTGAGTATAGTTCTATCCTCAGTGCTTACGTTCGCTTGCGATTTATGTTCACACATGTCATTCTCTGCGAATTTAACTAGCGCATTCTCTTCTTGCATAATTCCTGCTAGAGTTTATAATCTTGTCGTATGGTTCTGTTCTCGAAAAATCTAGGCTATGCGTGTCCTGCTGAGAGAGTGAATGCGTCCACCTCTCAGTTGAACTGGGCTCTGAGCGTCTTTGTGTCTAATGCGCGTATATTTACGTTTGCTGGTCTGATACATTTATAGTGGCGGGTACAACAACGGCCTCGGCTCAGATGCTCTTAGGTGTCGAGTATGGCTGTGCTCTCGACGTGCAGTGAGTGTTGTGTTGGACAGAATTTGCTAATATATTATAATATTATGTAAATGCATAGTAAAAAACACTGGTGATATATTATTGTATTGATTTGTTTTTGGTGGAAATTTTTATAAGTGTGAAGTTTTTATATGATTGATAGTGAATGATTTATATTATAAGATGAGTTTATAGAATTAATTTACATTAATCAATAAGTGAAATTACCTCATTTGGATCTGGCCCTATTGTGAGGCTATTTGTAATACCATGTAATGGTAAGATGAATGATGCATTTGACTAAAATTATACCTATAATCACTTACCTTATTCTGTATATTATTGGCAAGTAAGTTTTGAGCTTAGTATAATATAGGGGAGAGTAATATGTGTATCTCTCTCGCTGTCTGTGATGCTATCATGTAAGTGAAGATGTCATATAGTCACGAGAGTATAGGCGGGTGTTTGATATATAATGTATGATGCTATATTAGTATGATGCTAGATAGTAGACTAGTGGATGTGAATATTCCTGAGACTGTATAATGTTATTGTTTTTCGAATCTCTGGTGACGAACCACAAGATTTAAATAGTTTTGTAGAGTTGTATACTTGTAGTTTGGAATATGGAAAGATATGAGAGTATTTGGTGTGAATAAATGTAAGAATATCATATGTGGTATGTAAATTATCTACATTGTGATATTTGTTGATGTAGTATATATGAGATATGAGTCTAACGATATACCTAATTGAATAGTTGTAGTATATTGGTGGTTATGTCTTATTAGAAGTGTGCTTCTTAGTAATAATTAGAGCTAATGTTGGATAATGGTATTCATTGTAGCTTTTGAATATGAGATAGTATGCATTATATTTATATATTTAAATATTAGTATTTCTTCTAAGCATAATCCGGTATTAATGTAATTATTTGTAAAATATATATTATTTAAGAGTTTCTCAAAGAAGATACGATCTATCAAGTCAAATATCGCAAATATTCATTTCTATTAAATCAGTAATAATAAAATAATAATAATATAATAATAAAGTAGCTATAACATAAGTTTAAGCCAGGACAAAGCAATTAAATATAGAATGATCTAAAGTAAGTAAGTAATCATAATAATTAGTATCAACATTGGAGCAAAACTCAAAAAATTGCACATAGATTAATACCTCTCTATTCTCGAAAAAGATTTGGAACACTGACATTAGAATAAACAGAACTGTTTCAATCTAATTAAAAGTTACTTTCCTGTGATCTCAGATAATATATTATATAATATTAAACAATTTTTTTACTAATTTTGTGGTGCTGAGTTTATGTGGATTAGAAGATCATTATAGCTTTTACACATACATTATATATATATTGATTCAAATTTTCAAATTATTCATATTTTAAACATATATTCACATTAGTTAAAGAGATCCACTTAAAATTTTGATCATTTAAACCGATATCAGATGTTATGTATAAAGAAAAATACTCTACATTAACTTTGCTAGTAGTGTGATAACAATCAATTACGAGGAAGTAGAATACTTAATTAATTAGGATTCTCTATATAATCATTAATCATACATAATTTAATTAATAAATAGATTATTTTTATATGAGTTTTTATTTATGTCCACATATAATTATATATATAAACTATCAATTAATTACTTTTACCATATTATTTTTATTCACTAGATACGATTTCTTATCTACTGAATATTCCATATTCCAACATTTTTCAGTGTCCCTGTAATGACATATCAAATATCCAGAGTGCATTGATATATCAACTTTGTCTAAGTATCGTCAATCCCTTCTTCATACTGCATATGATTGCTCATACCATCTGGTGTAGTACTACGGTAATTATCCATAATTAATTTAATTATATTTTTATAGTATATTATAATTATATATATTATATTAATTATATTATCTTAATTTTTATTTATTATTAATTATTATTATTATATTATATATTATAAGTAAGTTTATAAACCGTGCGCTGTGCTATTTTTAGCTCCTATTTTTTATAATTGTTCTTATAATTACTGTTCACTACTTATCATATACTATATTTTTTGAGCTATTATTAATTATATTGTTTGTCATTATATAACTCTTATATGTATATGGGGATTGCGGAATTATTATGAATTTTTGAGAAATATATAATATTTATTCATTTATTGAATTATATGCAGTAATTTTGTAGTGAGTAGAGATTATTTATGTATTATATCTCTTATGACTTATGAATATCTCGAAAATATAGATTTGTGTAAATATAACGCTTATTATTTTATTTATATTATATAGATTTAAAGTAATTATGATAATTTATATTAACACTCATTTAAGATGCTTTATATATACATGTAGTGATCATAATATACTTATATAATAATTAGGATGAGATTGGTATACATTAGTACTATGAACTCATTATATTAATTTATGAATAATTATTATTAAACTAGAGAAACAATTATATAAATATATAGTTTAGTTTTATATATGATTATTATGTGTAAATATTTATAATAAGTAATAAATTATTATTACATCACAGCCAATACGAGCATATATACAGAAAACATGATGTATTACACTATACTGATCTCTTTGGTTACCATTTTTCATAACGCGTGTAGATAAAGTTATTTTACATATAGCTGCAGAGTACACATCTCCTCTCACCGTATTTATGAGCTCCATCGAACACTCTATTAACTATTTTGTGTTGCTTGTATTTCTATCGGAATTTAAATCACATTAAAAATATATCAAATACACTCTGTACTATAAGATAATATAAAAAAGCAAAAAAGCAAAAAAAAGCAAAAAATCGAATTTATTAATAGGGAAAATAGTCCCTTCAAGTTGAATAAATCAGTTTTGTAGACAAGAGAGTGTTATAGATCGTCGAGTTCAATATGACTTTTTTACTGCTCGGAGCGTGGCCATCCCGGATTTCAAAGCATAACTATTATACCGTAATATAACTTATGACATGCTTCCTGGACCGATTTTATGTCATTTATCGTTATATATTCACGACCCTGAGAGCCTAATATTACGCTACAGCATATGAGAGGTACATGATCCTGTGCATCGATTTGCCGAAAGTGTGCGACCATACTAATTATTGACACATATGACTAAATACCTCATAGGTAGGGTAGTAATGAGAATCCCCTGTATTAGTATTCTTTTACATGCCGCTTTCAACATACAGCTAACTTTACTACGGTATAGCCAATACTTTCTCGAGGTTATGCGGAGTCTACTTTGCGCTTCCAATATAGGAACCGGATATTTATCCAAGCATGTTATAACCATCATACATATTACATACTTTTGATTCCTCTTTCTTCAATTAATTAATTATTTATGTGCGGAGAAATCACTTTCATTATTCAACATGACGCTGAATATCTTCGCTTTCCTTATTGGAGATAACTGAGCTCTACTCGAGACTGCAAAATTTTAAATTCCTGGCAAATATTTTCCGTTAATATTTTCATGCAGAGTTTATCAAGATTTAGGAAAGTTATAAGTCCATGTTAAAGTTAATAGCTTTATAATGAGCTCAGTTTTAAATTTTACGCCACTTTTTATTTTTTTTGAAAGTGTTTCATATTTTTTATATTAATTAGTTTTTTTATATAATTATTTTTACATGTGGATCATTACTCAAGTTATTATTACTTCTCAAAAAAATATAAAAATTTAATTTATATTATTCATATACTATATTATTAATTAAATTATAATTATTATAATTTATATAAATAAAAGTTTTTTTTATAATATTATTTAAAAAAATTAGTTAATTTATATTAAATTTAATTTTTATATGCTGCTAATTTGTATAAATTGTATGACTTTAATTTTCTAAAATGTAATCCACTAAACTATATACTCCCTTTAATATTATAAATGTCTAATAATAAAATTTCGACAATAAATGTTACGGGGATAATCACTCAAGATAAATAAGTCGACCACCAATATTTTGTCTCTAAAAAAACTCTAACCAAAACTTAGATAGTAGACAATAATAACCCTTGGCGAGAAATCTAAACTCACATCACTATTCATCCTCCCACAATCTTACATCCAGTTAACGAACAAAAGTCCAGTAACACTTTCTACACTCCTCATTACTAGATTTGGTAGTCCCTATAGTTCTCGAGAAAGCTCTAACATTCAATCCCTAGGGAGAGTCTTTTACATAATCCGTTGTAATCGTACGTTCGTAGCGAGACAATTGCACGCACTCTTCACCACAGACTGACCGGCGTCCCCAATACTATCGGACCTATTTCTGCCTTCGTCTTTCAACCAGCTTAACACAGAACGACCCGTCACAAAAACACTTTAATTATATTTTTTCACCGATCCAAAAGAGAGCCTGGTCCGCTCGTACGGTGTGTCTGTGTGCTCGCGAGATCCGAGAGCAGCGTATGCTGCACCAGAGCGAGCACACTCTGAGGATTTGTTGATACACCACTTGAGTATCATGATGCTCAGAATGTGTCTGTATGTGATTGGTTACGCATCACTGCGCGAGGAGACGCTCCCGAGTATAATACAAAGAAGGTGTAGTAGAATTACCGAGTGAATAAATATGGCTGCCAACTATCGCACCTCACTCGCAGCAAAGATACATTCACCGCACTATGATCGTGTGAATGAGACGTTTTCGATAAACCCTCTCCGCTTCCACCGATTATAGACTGATCGATCGTCTCAATAACAATAGTGCGTCTCTATCTAATATGAAGGTGTGTGAGTTAATCATTGCCAAGCTAGAATAATATCCACACCTATTATTACATCAGAATATTAATAGTAGTATCAATATAAATTCAGATCTAGCTTCTTAGAGAGAGTACAAAACTCGCGTCTAACCGGATCATACCCCTATACCCGAGAGTATGCCAATTATCTATTATCACCGCCACTTCAAAAATAGATAGGGACTACATATCATGCTGTAAGAGTAAAGTCCATACGATTATATTTCACCTAGCAGTGAGTGCGATATGTAGTCACAAGATGCCGCCGTATTATAATGACACGGATGAGTGAGTGAGTCTCTCGCGTGGTGAGAAATACTCAGCCCCGATTTAAAGTCTTCCAAGGTGCTTGCATTGCTTCTCATTACCCGTCGGGGACATAGGTCGAGTATAGTAATTTAGGATAGTTGATAGGCATAAGATACGTCACTCATAGATATCCGCTAGTTCTCTGCCGCAAGTCAACCTATTACCTATCTGATCTGTCGGACTCTTTCTTATCTTTTCTCATACCCTCTGTTAGAGTAGGCATATATGCCTTCACCAAAGAAAGGCTACATATGTTCACACTAGCATACATAAGACAATATATGGAATAAGTGTATATCTAAGCCTATGAAGTAGAGATAGGCATAATTGCGGACTATTAACTAATGTTGAGAAGTAGTACATGAATAATTAGATACTTCACTAATGAGATCATAATGGAAATGAAGGGTCCTCTCTATGAGATAGATCTCCCTCCTCCTATAGATTGAATTAAGGATACAGTATCATAATCCGCTAAAAATGGGTACTGTATACTTAATTCTGATCACAACCTTATATTAAATCATTCAGGCACAAATAATAGTGCTTTCACCCTCCACACTGTTACTTTGTCGAAGGGTTAAATAAACACTATCCCTCAGGCCAGAGTTATCACGTAGGAGCCGAATACCTGAGTACTAAATGTATTTACTCTTCTACAGGTTATCCTTCTAATTATTTATCAGTGAGTATACGATTTAGCACCATGTACTCAATAATCTCAGACTACTATTTATAAAACTAACTTTATTCCGTTTTCGATTATACTGCGACAAATGATGAATGATGTAATATCTCTCTAAATTTACCTAATAACCTCACGAAGTGACCTAACCAATCCACCCGGACGATTTTCAGACATATAATGTCCACTCGTATGGCCGGACGCTGCTTATCTAGATGACTCACCAAGGCGGGGCCACCTTCGTTTAAGCTCAAAGCTGTCTGCATATTATTTCTTATGTGTCTCTTTGAAAATTTATATTGTCATTTATTGTGGACTGATTTTATATTTTTTCCTGCATTCATATTGAACTTCCGATGCTATCCATTACGCATATACTCCTCAGTTCACAGGGGAGAATATAGTATTATGCGTTTTACTGTTGTCCTTAATTTTATGAACGATCTTCAAAAGTGTGAACTCAGACCTGCATAAGCGTCTCCAGGGTGTATAGTCGAGTTCTCTTCACTCTTATTCCTCTTCACTAACATATAGTTCCCAAGTCTCATACACCTTGATGTTACCTACTTTGCACGAGTGCTCTTCAGTGTAGAGACGACCAGACAATCACTACTTCCTGCTCGCACTATTAGCATTACATTATAGCATTCCCCTGATATCGGGTCCCCTGCTCCACAACGACGGCAGATTACTTTAGCAATTTCATAGTACTCGAGAATATAACTGCCAATTACCTTCCCTGCCTATCTGCTTCACACCTTGATGGCTGCACGTCAGCGACGACTTCCTGAGCTCACACGTGAGAGAGGTATCCTCGCTTCGTCAAGCTCGCACCTCTCGTTCGTGCATGTACCTAGCACTTCTCTCCAACACAGGATAAGACAATTCGCACGTGCGCTAAATATGACATGATCGCTGGGGATACGGCAACCACGCTGTCCCGTCTCCGACTGTTAACTCTAGATTCTGAGCTGACTCCATGATCAACTAGCGCTCCAAGTTCTCTTTACAGCCAATCTCGCGACAGGTGTTGAGATGTATAGCTTGCTCCATTCTTGCTGCGAAACCAGAACTTTTTGCATAGCGATGGATAGAGGTATTCTGTAGTTCAACTCATTGAAAGTTTATCAGGATCTCAACATACCTTCTTTATTGACTGAACACTGTCTCGCCAGACTTCCTCGAGAAGAATGCGATCCGATTATTCCTGTGGTCGAGAGTGCAAGACCCACACTGATGCTCAATAAGAAATAAAGAAGATAAACACATAGAAAGAAAACAACTATACAAAATAGATAATAAGAGAAGAATATAACACACCAGAAACACATTAATGAGCTTATGTAATCACCTTACAATACAATAGGAAGTAGAGACTAATCACCTGAGTCCAAAGAGGATTATAATAACATAGGATATATGCAATGAGAAATAAAATATACTCCAAGTACATATGACAGAACTAGTTTCTACAATGTAAAAGAGAAGATATAAAATCATCATAGATAAATCATGTATGGGAGAAGCAACGCATATCGTTTACCAGTACTCTATGCAAGTCAACAGGATATATCTAGGGACGACTTCACTTGCGAAACAAGAGCGCTTCAGACTTGCTGCAAACTAGACCTATCAACCTCTCGACACTAGCTCGCTGTGTACTTCCAGAGACGTCCTGAGTGGCTTGGGCGGTTTTTACTTGTTGCATGGAGGTTCTCCACGGCCCCATACTTCTCAAAGTGGTCCACCCAGTTCTGAATTCTGCATTTGAAGGGGACCTTCTCACATTCGAACTGATGCATGAAAGTCTCCTGGATTTTCTTGAATGAGCCTGTCTTGTAGCAATGTTTGACGCAGTATATTCTTTGTTCGAGCTTCCATTAAGGTCTAGTTGTGCTCACAGACGTTGCTTCTGCTATATCCTGCAAAATGCAAAATACGGGTGATTAGTGGATGACTGTAAATGGAGTTTAGTATATTTCCCCATCAACTCCCATACTCTCACCAACTTTCATCAAGATGTCGTCCATTAGGTTGTGTAAATTCAATTTCAATTTAATCTCACGTGTTCTCCTTTGAAGAGATTTTAATTTACTCGTTATTTCACACAATCTCTTCTTTCTCTGTATAACTTTGATCTCTGTCTAAAGCTCTATAGTCCTACTTACACGAAATATACTTGTAATACATGAAACAATCTTTCTCTACACATTATTCCCCCTAAAGGAACCAGCAAGTAAACTGATCACTGGACGGATGAGCCTGGACTCCACTGAGCAGAGACACTCACGAAATTCCGCTATGGAAGCCTCTCTCTTAATTTTCCTAACCCAGAGAGGCAGCCCCCCAAACGTGTCTTCGCAGTCCTCACGGTGCCACAAATCAATTCAACATCTCAATTTAGTTTCCACTCATGCGTCTAACCTTAAAAAAGACCCTAATAACATGCTACGCGGACCAGGATTTGACACGACGTTTTCGTATGCAGAGGCAGTAATACTTTTTTATAATTATATAATAAATATATATATACTTGAAACTGAATAATCTCATAAAGTTACAACATACCCAATAATCCTAATATTATATAATAACCACTATCAGTATATATATAAGTTGTTTGTCCACAAGTCAGGCAACTAGTTCGCATGTACCTATCTATCCAGAGTAAACATAAGCACCGATTCTCTTACAGGAGGAAAGGCATACCATTAAATATGTTTCTACACATATGGGAACATGGTGTACACCTCCATGTGCACACCTCACCCTCTAAGTTTGTCCTCCTTTCAAAGAAACACCGGTGTGACTCTCAGGATTTAACCGAACTACTGCTTCATGCACAGAGCCATTTTTATATTATACGTCACTGTATCTGCCATATCTCACTGATGACTCCAGTCATCTCATGGTTACTGGAGTTATCAATATATAGTATATATATATGACGCATCAACGAAGAGCACCTTGCTAGCCGCCTGGTTACTCTATGGTAAGCTAGACCTCTGTCACAATCTACGTGCCAAACCGCGCGAAAGTACAACTCTCGCACACACTGTGAGCGAATCTACTTCTAGTAAACCTTTATTACACTATAGCCAAGACTCAATAGATTACTCTCGAAAGAGAGGTGTGAGAGACACAGATATATCCTGTTCTTCAGGACCTTCGAGGATGGCTTGGCATGATCGATCTGTCTGCTGAACTCAGTTTACTGATGACCGTGCATCACGATTTCGCGACTATACACCTAGAACACTGCTGCGCGAGCTGAGTCGCAATAGTGCCCAATGAGAAAAGATTATACTTCACTCTTCTTTCTCTCTCATAGATATTGTTTTCATTGTTCATACCTTTTTCGCACGCCAAACTACTCTTTTAACCATATATTGCGCGACAGAATAGAAAGTAGTGTAATGAATTTGCCGACAGCTAGAGGAGAATTGAGTGGATCTGAGCACCGTACGGAATGACTTCTCTGAACGGATCTAGAAATCATATATCGCGCATACTATGAACAACCAACGAGAAAGCTCTTGAGAATTGGCTTTCTCTCTTTAATCTCTCGCCACTTTTCTCTATTCTGACAAGTGATCTCCCTGCAAACCCTCTCAAGAGAAGAAATTTCTGTAGGAAATTATCATTAGCGGTTGAGCAAAATCGAACTCTCTGAGTGATTCGTTCTCAGTTGATGCTCAGAGTCTGAAACGAGTCTATAGCATCCAAGCGATACTCATAGAGTGTCCACAACTATGATATCGTAGACATAAATTATCAGGAGTATCCTCTATAGCTTATCATTATTCTCGTACTAATAGTTACAGACTATCATATGCCTGAAACTCTGACTACTCACAGCGTAAGTTCGGCAGGTCGAGCCTTATGCTATTTACGTATCAACGGTTTTTCTTACTTCCACGGTACTTAGTTCATGTAGATGTAATCCAAGTCCACCGTATTGAGATTTTCAATACATTAATATATCAAATGGATGCACAAGAGACGTTACGTAATACAACGCACTCTCGACGACAGATAGCTGCGCAGAACCTGAAAATAGCACATACAAATCCCAAATTATTACAGGAGCGAACTAAGTCTCGTGCATATATTCACGCTATCATCTACACATACAGACATCTCTTATACGGGTATCCCTCGATTATAAACAAAACAATTATAGAAAATGCAGTACTCTCCTTCATCGAGAAGCTTACAATCTCATCCATCTCAGCTGAAACTAGCGTATCTATCAACGTCATTTGTATGCAAGCCTAAGTGATAAATGGCACATTTTAGTAAGAATGGCGTATATATCACAGCACTTTATCCAAGGGCTATAATGATTCTCTCACCACCGCGATGGCAGGTAGCGTAACGGTGTCCGGCTCGCTCACTCGGACACATACCAGGAGAAGACATATCGGTCTCATGTGACATAGTTACGGTACATCAGGTTACCACTCTCCGCTGGGACCGGCTCTGCGTAACACTCACCACCGCCTCTCTGCGACTATCATTTAAGTTGTGCCGACCGGCTGGTATTTCCTCCTTCGCCCCTCCCTCTACCCGGGTGAGGAAAATCGTCGGACCTCTCCAAATAGGCGGTTTGCCCCTACGTGCCTCTACTCATACAGTTTAGCCGAGTTATGTCTCACACTGTTAACAAATCAATATATATAATTTCACCCTAGAACAGGTAAAAAAAAAAAAAAAAAAAAAAGAATGGTTATAAGTTATAAATCCGTGAGCCTCAATACGAGTGATACATGTCTTTCATGTCCCTATATGATGCCTATCCCAAAAATAGATGCAGATGCACCATGCACGCGAATGGAGACAATTCTTATTTATGCTTCCGACCGGATGAAGACGCTCCGACGACGGTCTTCAGTCGTGAAGCGAGAGCTCGATAGGAAACAAACTCGTTCCACCTCTCTGAACTGTCACCGTTTCCATTCTTATGTGGATCTATCGTTCACAACTGTGTGAGAAGACTCGAAGCTCTATGTCCCAATCCTCTGTAATACTTATATATACAGCGAGAATCTAAGTTACAGTATAGTTATATTCAATAGACTCACTGAGTATATTCTACGTTTTGTGATGTTCCTCACTACACATCGAATCACTAACAACGATCACATAGATAACACAAATATATCGAATCTTTTACCATATTAGGTAAAAAGACTATAATATTGTTCTTCTTAGGTGATTGACACAGTTCATAATAATATCATCTACGATATATATTAATGACTGAAAATGATAGATTATGTTGTCCATGTCTTCATACAGCCTACAAGTCACCAAAAGCTGAGTTACTTCTATATATATCAAACCACCATTTGCCCTCTTCCGGAGATTATAGAGACTTCAGCTACATAACCTTTATGTTTATGAGACATCTAGCGTACAATAGATATCATATTATAACGACACAAGTCTGTGGATTTGAATTGTGTGCGAGATGCATGTATGCATGAGCTGGACGAGCGTTTGGTTATAGGAATATAGATCGAGAAGAAACACGACTCAGCTAAGACGACGTATAGGAGAAAACGACAGTAGAGATACTGAGACGAAGCCCGAAGAGGTAGCAATGATCTACCGTGCCACGATGAGTATGATGAAGAGAGACCGAGACACAGAGCCATACAATTTATGAAAAATAAAAACAATCACACAACTTACACCCGATTCAGAGTACCCTCAGTCCATAAATCAGCGATGTAGGTAGTAACCGCTCCACGCAGCACTTCTAGCACGTAGCATATCAGGAATCAGCTCAGCTATGTCCATTTCACCAGAAGAGCAAAGGCTCTGTTGACTAGTGCATTTTCACATCACATTATCGACCAAGCATTGCTTCACTGAGCACACGAACCCAAATACTCAATTCTACCATACCCCTATCAGTAGGCTGAGGCGTGAATTATCTATTACCACTGTGTTATGTGCCCTATAGAGAATATGTACACAATATGGATATATCTACATTAACTTCATCCACGTCCCTCTCACACGACAATGTTAGGACTCGCACTTTTTCCTTATGCATAACGGAGTCTGTGTCTTCTCGTGTCATAGCACATGATTAGCACGGATTTGATGAAGACTCGAAATCTCGAGTAGGCGCAAGGATCACTTTGACTCTGATAACACAACCTATTTAAACCAGACTGTCTATTACATTCATATATTGATAAAGTCTCGATATGTCTACGTACTATTGCCGACGCTTACACCTTACTCTATGTGCTAATAGGTAGCCTTTCCAACTTCATCCAGCAACCAATGAGTTGTACTTGTTATGCTTGGTGCAATATTTCACTCAACTCATCCGACTCAAATTCAACTATATCATAACTAACTGAGTATGCTCATAGACCCTTCAACAAATAGTGCTCGAGCGCCTGCACCCCATTCCCATTATATATGCTTAAGAGAGACGCGGTGGCACTATATACTCTAAATATACAAGTAAACATAAGATATATAAATTCACTGATCTTATTATTTATTTTAACCTTACTTACTTAGTCTGTACTCTTCACCGGTATATATAATTATGTGAGATAGCGCATATAAGTACCTGTCATTATCGTCTGCAACATGTATTGACCGCACAAAATCATACAATATATATAGGTACCTTCAATGAACATAAGAGTCCACTACCATATGATCGGTCCCCTCAGCCGCTCCCGAGCAGCCACGAGATAAAACCACTGAGGTAAGGCTATAGAACCCCATTATTTACACACTGAATGGCACCATTGTGGAACGGAATCGATGTCACAAGCATAAAAAAAATAGATTTTGACTCTAGAGTCACCTTCTATCATCAACCTTATTAATCAATCGAGCTAAAACTGACACGAAGTGTTCTATAATTAAAAAACGGGAAATGTAGGAGCATACACGTGCATCGAGTATTCGATGTTGGATGAAATAGAGAATTTGAAGAACAAGTTGGTGCAAACCTGACGATTAGCACATAACGGACACTAAACCAATATAAGATTTAAAATGACACAGTTTTAAAACGATTATATTGTGTATCTTATTGACTAGTTCTCACGCATGCACCCATTCCCAAGCACCCCGTTCAGACACTTCAGCTTGACACAACGGACTGATTTCGCAATTTCTAGTAGGCAAAGGTAATGTAACGTCAAATCCAACGAGGAAACCGAAACGTGATTTTATGCGCGCCCTACGTCCAAGCCTTCGGGGCCATCGAAGCCTATAAGCCGCCACTACGTTGTTCACTCGCTGCCTCCGAAGAGAGCCAGCAGAATGAAGTGGACTTGTAAGAGATTAACTGTGACTGCGACATGTGCGACGAAAAGCAGGTTCGCAGACCGAAGAGCAGATAAAAGAGGAACCAGATCAGAAATACTTATACTGAGCAGCGCTCCAAAGCATGAGGGTTAGTGAGTGCACTTTGGTTAGGTGCTTGCAGCAGAGAGATGAAGTAGAAGCCGGAAGGGGAAGTATGGTGACTTGCTCAAGACAGTGAAGAAAATAGAAGCAGTAAGTGTGTTACAGGTTTAACCTGTAGAGGAAATACGAGAGTAACAGAAAGGTTTGCCTCAAAATACGCTGGCTTGAACCGATCGATAGAAATCACCTCTGTGTGGAAAGGACGTTGGATCGTTAAGAACTTTTTCTTCCTAAGCACAACCAGGAAAGGTCCGTCGTATTTAGGTTGGAGAGAGGTGTGATGTGAAGCATGCCTCACGAAAATGTGTGTGCATGAAGCAAGATCTTTCTGGATGAAGGAATGCACTTATTGATGCCGTGTAGGTGTGGGGTCTCCACGACTTAGCACAGCGTCTCAAGCGGGTTAGATAGGATAAAGTGTCTAAAAAAGGAGGAGAAGACTGTGAAAAGAATTCTCCAGGTAAGCGAGGTGTTGAACTATAAACAAGTTCAGCAGCACAGCACTGAAGATCATCCTTTGTATCCTTGCCGATGCCAAGCATAACTAAAGGAAGAGCCTCAGTCCAGCTCTCCGGCAGGGGCTGGGCTGCAAGAGACGCATTGAACTGGCTGTGAAAATGATCACAAATCTCATTCGCTATAGGATGATAACTCTGAACCAAGAAGACACAATAAGTCTCTCCAATGGAAAGATTCGAATTGTCTTCCTTGGTCTGTGACGGTGAGTGGAACACCAAAACGCGAAATCCAGTGAGCCATGAAAACCTCTGCTATAGATTCCGCTGTAGTAACAGAGAGATGAATGGCTTCGGTCCAACGTGTGAAACGATCGATACACATAAGAATGTAACGGTGACCGTCAGAAGGTGGAAGAGGTCCAACGGTGTCGTTGTGAACCTTCTCGGAGCGTTCACCAGGCGGCAAGAAGGTGTCTAGAGGAGCCTTGGTGTGCCTCTGAACCTTTGAGCGTTGACATGAAAGACATTCACGAGTCCACCTTTTCACATCGGTATTTACGTCGGGCCAGACAAAGGAGCTGTAACAAGCTTTTGTGAAGCTGCAATACCGGGGTGAGAGAGGAAATGAAGGTTGAGAAAAACCTGTCTGTGGAAGGTGGTAGGTACGAAGGGACGTGAATGTCCTGTAGACATGTCACAGAGAAGATTCTTCTTTATGCCTGGCAGGGAAATGCACTGCAGCCGAAAGGAAGAATCTTGTGAAAGAGCTGGGCCTTTAGACGCCTTTCTAGTTGCCATATCTTCGTAGTTGATAGAAGGTAGATCAGACAGAGAGTTGACCTCAATGTGTGAGAGTGCATCAGATGTGAGGTTGTCTACTACAGAGATGTGCCGTAGATCGTTGTGAATAGCGAGACATACTCCAAATGTTGGGCCTCTCTGGGAGAGTGCCTTTAATGTTGGGATGCCATCGCAAAGGTGATCTGCTTGTGATCGGTGATAATGTGAAACTCACGGGACTCCAGAAAGTACCGGAAGTGACGAACCGTGAAGTAAATAGCAAATGGCTCCCTGCCGAAAACGCTGTAGCGAGTTTCAGCAGGCTGTAACTTACGAGAAAAGAAAGCAAGAGGTGCCCGCATTCCATTCAGGCGCTGCTGGAAGACGCCTCCAACTGCGAAATCGGACGTATCTACCTGAATTCTGGTGGGTGCAGAGTCCTGTGGATGGACTAGGAGTGGCGGTGGTCCAAGCTTCGTTGGCAGTAGCGAATGCAGTGCGGGCTTCGTCCGTCCACTCAACCTTAAGTGATTCTCCTCTGTCTTCGGGCGAAAAAGGCAGAAGTAGGCGGGCGAAGGAAGTGCTGAAGCATATCTGATAGAAAGCTCTATAGGTAATAATACCATCCCTAAACCACCTTGCCGCAGCTGTTTTCTACAAGTGTACTGCAGAAGAAAAGCCACGAATGGCACCACACTACGGTCCCTCCAGAGAGCTGACGCCTTCTGCAGAAACTTTAGTTGCCAAGAAAAGTACGAGGTAGAAACACAGAGGCGTGATACCTTCGCCGGGTTATACACGAATGCCCAAGCGATTCGCTAAACCTTGTGAAAACGGCGCGAAGCGTGCTCTGTTGCTTTCAGGAATACTTGCAATGAGGTAACATCGAGATAGGCCCCAATAGAAAAGAAAGCCTCGAAGATCTATATATAAAACCAGTTGAACGAGCTTGAGCTAGGGGTTCTCTCACGGCCGAAACACGCATCCTGCATAGATCTCCCGAAGAGCGCGACGCGGGATCATAGTAAACCCGATCAGCATCAACCCTTCGAAAAGGAGGTTGCTTCATCTTATACGTGAGAAATGAAAAAGACTGGATGGTGAGCACCGGAATAGCGTTCGGAATGTATGAGAAGCATTAAGAGCGCCTAAAACTCGCATATAAGGTTCTCCAGTGACCTGTGGTCCTTTAGGGAACATGTGTAGAGAACACAAGCTGCTCTTGAGGGACGCACTATCCCAACATCAAGCATATGCTCAAACCCCATTATTCTTATAGCTGCTTGGAGCCTCTCCCAGGCGAGACGGTGAGCACGGAGAAGGTGGGTCACCCATGCTTCTTAATGTAGAGGCAGAACTGGAGTGGGACAGAAGTGAAGAGCACAGGCACACAATGGTTGCAACAAGAGAGGATATTCCCCTGCGGAAGGGTTGAACACAAAAGCATGACACAAAATTAGGGATACCTCCAGACACACCTTGTATAAATAACCTAGAGCCACAAATTA
>JABUQX010085523.1:12500-30000 GCA_015478945.1 Trachelipus rathkii
ATATAAGATAAAAATTATTATTGTTTCTATGCAAATGTAAAAGTAAAACTAGCCATTTTTTTCAGTGTATTAGAAAGTTTCTTAACGCTTCTACATGTTAATCAAGTGGATCGTTGTGTGGATTTGTTGGTTCAGTCTTTGAAGAAGCGTCCAGCAGAGTTAAAATATAATCATTTTCCTGTTTACCGGGATTTATTGTTTTTTGCTTTAACCGCTCTACCTAGAGACGATATTAATATAAGTAAGTATTATGCCTTGTTGATTTTGTCTTAGTATTATATCTACAATATAGTTAGTTAATATTAAGGTATTAGCTATATATAAATATGTGAACAAATACTTATCTAGTATTTAAGTGGATTAATATGCTAGTATTAGTTTTGTTGCTTATATATTAACAATAAGTTATAATTAAATTAATATTCATAGTGTGGATATATGAAATAGAATAATTAGTATATAGAGTTTAGGTTAGATGCTGTGTGAAGATAAAGTATATAAGTATTGAGAGATATATATAAATATGAGAGATATTATAAAATATTAGAAATATATATAGTATTTGAGATCATGGTTTACCTATTAATTACATTATATTTTTTAATTATATATATTTTTAATGATAGTCTCTTCATATAATCATATATTATTAATATATATTATTTATATAATATATAATAATATTGAATAATAAAGTTATATATACAGTAGTTATTATATGTGTATTTATATAATAAATATATTATATTATAGTATATCTATACTATTATATATATATAGTTAAGTTTATCATGAAGCCATTGTTAGAAATCCTCTCCCTACTCACCCTATTATCGATGATAATCGTGGAATGGGAAAAGGTAGATATATGAGGGTTTCAGAAAACTTGTGAGGAAATACTAATCTATAATATAAGGGATACGAAGGTCTCGAGTTAAATTGTTAAGTCACTGTACGGATTTATCATGGGTAAGTAAAATAGGGCTGGTCACCGTTCCGCACTAATAAACGATAGATAAGCACTGGATATTATGAGTATCATAACTAACGTACCGAGGGTGTAGATCGTCCGCGAATAAATAGCGCTTTACTTGACCCGATATTGGTTGCTATGAATCTGTCGTCGTATGATAAGGTTTAAGAGAGCACATAAAATTAGCTGAATAGGTAGTTTGTGTAGAGACCAGATGCTAGAGTGAGAGAGAACTGTAAAAGTCTTGGTCCGCAAGTCGAACAATGATTAGATATCTGATTGCGGCGCGCACAACACACATTACACAAAGAGTTATAAATTATATGTGACAATGTAAATTCAGGGTTATTTAGATAGTAAGTTGTTTGCGAAGGAATCTATATATCTTGAGTTGTTTTGAAGAACTCTTATTCTGAGTATGACTTACTGATAATAACCTTCGCGTTACTCTCACATTTGATAGCGTCTCCGTTTGTATATCCACCGTCACGGTCTATGCATTGCGTTTCGATCATAATACACGTATTAGTCTACCTTTAGGAGACCTTTTTGTTGATCTGTTGTGTTCTTACACGCTCACGTAGTTTCTACAGCGCGGAAGACAGCAAGCAGCTTCTTGCGCGCATATTTCGGTTGCAGATCCGCGCCGAGTTTCAATACATCTTGATTCAGATCTTTGTCAGTGCGTATCTGGGCGGATTCCGATAATTTTCTCGGTGATGCTCCGTCTACACCATTTCGCACATGGAGAAAACAGTAGCGCATAGGGCCGAAAAGGTTATAGATTATATTGAGAATAGCGTTGGATAGTCGCGCACAGTTATCACTTGATTAGTATTCATCAGTATGATATATGATTAAGCGAACGTGGAAGACGGCGATTTCCTCCGAGAGAGAAATGAGACAATTTTGAGTAGAGATATATTACTGCGGTTCAGAAAAGTAAAGTTTTTTAATCGCATACCTTCTCCAAATAATATAAATCAATAATTAATCGTAATTCCGTATAAGTGGATTTGCATTCGAATGACGGTTTCTGAATCCTGATATATATCTATGATACATATGGGTTATGGTAGGGTTATCCGATATTGTGTTAATAATTATTGTGAGGGGTTGTTAGTCTTTAAGGTGAGGTTACACTCGTTTGGACTATCGGATGAGACCTCGAAGTAGTTACTGCTTACCCTGTGGGTCCCTCGAAGGCGAGTGAGTACCTTATTTACATCAAGTGGTACTTAAAAATCGAAGATCGAGGTTCTGAGTAAAGATTGGTACGAATGATTGTAATGGTGAGTGGATTCAGATGTTTGAGTGTTTGCCCCGGGTAAGACTTGAATCTTACCACAGCTCCGGGCAACAAGTCGGCTTCGGCATAAGTGCGGGGCGGCCACTGACTGGTGCCTGAATTTATAAAACAGTCGTATAAAAACAATGATTGGTCTTAGTCTTTATAAAGGTTTAACGAGGTATCGTAGATACTACATAATCATGTATGTGATTTTACTGAGTTCCGTGTATAGTGGAGTAGTGTCTTAGGACCTCTCCGCCTCCAGTATAGAGGTGGAGATGTGGACTAGTCAGCGAGGAGAGATATTTATGTAGAGAAGCGAATGGTCGACAAGACATGTTTGTCTCGTTATAAATAACATACATGTTATAGTGTAAGTATTGATATAACGCACAGAGGGATGATTTAGAAGGAAGCCTTCGAAGAGTATTTAATGCACGCGTGAAGTGTCGGCCGTCAGAGTAAGAGGGAGTTGAGTAGCGCGATTGTATGAGACGTGCAATGACTGGCATAGGCTCCGGTGCGGTTCCTGATTATTTTAATATATATTTAGTTAGTAAAATTGTATATATCTGAGTAAGTTATGACTTCGCAATCTTTATAATTTACCTATGTTGAGTTATTGTGATGTGTATTTTTAAATATGTAGGTAGTGTAGTTACAAATGATGGTTTCAGAACTTATGACAAGAAATTATAAAAAATTATATATTGCACATATAATAATGATAAAATTATATGTTTGTTTCCTTCAATTCTAGTCTGAAGGATCATGAAAATATATTTCTGATTTATAATGTTTATTTTAATCTATAATACTTAAAAATCTAATTAAATATAAGTTAATTACTAAATCAATTATCGCCCTCCATCTCTTAACTAGCTCTATAGAATATAAAGTCTTACATATATTGACCATAAATAATTATGATATGATATACTTTAGTGATTTCTAAAAAATATGAATATAAGAGTGAATCTACAATATTGTCGATGGTATCATAATTTTATTTGTGGTAAATCTATAAAACTAGGATTATATATTATCACAATTTGCACTTTATACAAATATAGCAAGTTGTTTACAATATATAATAGACCGACGTCAAACTAAGTTTTTTCAATAATCATGGCTTAAAGCTTACTTTGCATCGATAAAAATCTAATTAATCTATGAATAACCCAGACAACGATGAAATCTTTAGCCCTTTAGGTATAATGCTAGGATTAGAAACTATTGATACGTAACCTTTACATAGGTCTACTCACAACACCAGTAAAGTACTAACATTAACATCCAAAAACCTAACTTATTCACACTTTGTCAAATGATAAATCCCAATAAACAATTCAGTTTTTAAATAAATTTGTTTTACTATTTACAAAATTTTGCCATTAATATAACCGTATGATGTAATTCATATACTCAACCAGCGAAATGTATAATGCCTTACATAAACAAACAGAACGTAATATAAAATAACAGTACATCATAAGGAAAACGTACAACAGGGCAGTTTTTTCAACATAGGAAAGGGTAATAAAAACATAGTTTTTCCTACTTTTATTTAAACAAATATAAACTTATGGAATAAATAAAGAGTGTTTACATATAATAATATTAACATAAAAACATGTAAAATACATACAAATATAAATGATTTTATTTTAAATATATTATAATATATATATATATATAATACTCATTAATCTAACTCCGGGAGATAACATACGGAATTTACATAAGAATGGGTACTGTATTCATTCTATATACTTTTCATCCTCCCTTAGATGATTTCAACGCGATCCTCTTTAAAAGGTAACGAATAAAATGTATATCTCTTCAGCACACGTAAGAGTAACAATAATATGTTGTCGGAATATTTTGTATTCATGTACATAGACTAACTCATTATCTCTCATACAAGAGTAGAGTAACTGTAACTCAGAGATAGCTGATGAAGTTAATTAAAGTGCACTCGCTGTAATTACTAGTAAGTTAAAAAATAAAAAGGAAAACACAAAACATATTCATTGATAATATAATCATATAGATATTATGTGTATTTTGAGAATATCAAGAAATGCTTTAGCGTTAAAATGTAATTCGTAGCTATATTAAGAATGTTTAATAATTAATTTAATATATATATATATGAGCTTATTTTTATTTTAATAGACCAATGATAATGTGTAAATTTATTATTCATGATAATAATATGATAGATCTGTGTAATATCCATATATACATCAGAATACGACGTTATTTAAACCTGTCCTACAACTCGAGTGAGGGTATTTTCACAATAGTGGTGAGGAAATATATCAATAAGGAGGCTTAATTTTAGTACAGAGAATCATCTAATTGCACTTGATAGAAGACAAATAATTGATAGTCGTTTCATATAACTTCTTAATTATAGATTCAGGATAATGACTCTCAATATCACTATCCACCCTCTGACAGATATTTCTAGCATATCGTGACATATATCGAACCTGCAAGTAGTCGAAATAATACCCCTCTACTCCTCTAGGGCCATCGCACGTAAGCGAACAGTCGATTTGTCTGAATAAATCTTGACTGAAATCCATCAGCTCGAATTCGAGCGTCATAGTAAAGAGTCGCTAAATTTGACTCTTCTGGCAGGAATCCAACACAGCAATGTAATTCGGTTATCTAGCAAGTTCAGGTTGAGACGATAAAAATGTTATATAATTGACACACTCACATTAGGGTAATTAATAACGAGAGCTCCTCGTGAAGATATCATACAAGATCGATTGGAGATGCGGGGAAGAAATTCAATCGTCCCCAGTATAGAAGTAGATTCAACAACAGGTATATCTTACTTGCACGATAGCGAAAAATTAATCCTACTGATAATATTAAATACGTATTGCGTAACTACCCTTATTATAAAGGGAATGAGATTTCTTTCTGTTGATACAGGAAATGAAGAAAGTATAACACAATTATATAAAATTAATAATAGAACTCTATCGAATATCAAACCGCACGTAACGTACTACCATAATCAGTTCAAAAAGGGTTATATATATATCCCTCGTTAGACAACAACACAATACAACACATACAACAACAACAACAACGTAAAACAATTTATGGAGCAACAAACAAACAATAGCATTGTACCTTAGTAATATAAAATATCAGTTTCTTTATATACCAAACTCCGCTTAAATGCGAGTAAATTGATGAGTTAAAACTGTATAAATACAATATTGTTTTTCAACATAAATATAGAGTAAGACGTAGACATGTCATATGCATTAAATAACTTCAAGAATATAAGCAAATGACAAAACCTAAACAAGCCTTATGTTAGTATTAACACAAAAACTTAAACAAGTAAACAAAAGCTTTATACTTAATATAGCAGTACACAGATTAACTAATAGGACAAAGCATAGATATAGGCACAAACAAGTATCCACTATTCACATCTTTATCATGGCCTAATTAATCTCACTAACATAGCTAGTTATATATTAACATTTAACATAATCTGTAGTTACGTATAGACGATTTAGATGTGATCATGTATATCTGGATAATATCAAATTAGACGGTAATAAATAGAAGTATTATGTATATTATTAGACTATATTACCAAACATGAATCATAATGCTAACATTACTAAGGGTTGTTTCAATAGTTGAATTATAGCGTATGACGCTAAGCGTTAAGCGAGCATAATAAGATGATAATAGCGGAAAGGAAGATTACAGATGCCAGAACAACAAAACATAACACTCGATATCTATCAAGCACGAAATAGGAGATAGTTAACATTTATGCGAGCTTGCATACATCTTGATGTATACCTATAATGAGACTAAAACTATAACATATAGAGCTCAGTCAAAGAGATCTGTCTTCCACACCATTATATTCATCCATTCTCCTCGAATTTAGATAAAAATCACGCTAGCAATATCTTTTTTGGCAGAGTTTAGGCATTTTCTATCGCAATATACGCTTCTTCTAATAGCATTACTGTATCCAGTGTTTTACCCATAGCCACGTCGTTGTATTACAATTTCTACATACTTGAGTCCAGGAAATGGTGTATAGAGATTCAATTTGCTATGTGAGATCTGGGAACTTACTGTCAGTATATTCTTTACCTTCGTTCAATTATATCCAGAGTCTAAACTCAGACAACGATAATTATAAGTAAAACATAAACAAAGATTGTTTTAATCTAATACACTAGAAAGATGAATAAATTCATATTTATATCACTCAACTCCATTGAACCATATATGCTTAACTAAATCTTCATATCATTTGGGGATGAAATTGTGAGAACGGCTAACAAAATATTCTGTAACCGCAACTAAGAAGTCAATAAAATGTTAAAGGGAAGGCAAGACCACTTTAAGCAAAATTCGTCAGTTGCGTATCGCTGTGTGAATAGATCAGACTAAACAATATACGTACGACGTATTCTTGTTGGCAATATATTAAAAAAAAATGTGTAAGTTTAGAAAATATTCCACTCTATCTAAGTAGCTCAAGAGTAAAGATGATAAAAAGTAGCTAAATAGTTCAAATCTATGATCTATACATACGCGATATGTTTCCCAACTATTGAATCATTTCTCAAGAAATATGCTAGAATGGCCATCAGGTTTAATCGAGCTATTAGCATCATCATTAACTAATGATACCTACTCAGCCAACTCACAAAATATGAAAAAGTAAAACATGTCAAACATTACATTTCTCTACACATATCCTATTAAAAGATTCACATAAATTCTATCAAAGATATCTCCACCCAATCTGAACTACGATATTATAACACACATATTCTTCTCAGAAAGTAGTCTACATACGTTATTTGTACAATTATAAACTACTACGACAGGTTATTTCATGATAATCAATCTATGAATAGCATAGCATACGTATTGAAAATTACTAAGGAGGTCGAAACCCTAACATTATACCATTGAAATTCATTAATCACACAATAAAAAACTTATCTCAAGGATCGTCCACACTACAATAACATATCTTAATATTAGTTTTCTATAATTTAATAATAACTAGACATTTCAATCGATCAATTAGACAATCAGTGTATTATTACCAGAAAAACCACAAAACATATATTACTTATTTAACAAATTATGGTAGTGTTAAATGTTGTTCACAAACAGCACTATGATACGATAGAAATAAATTCTATATGTTCCATATAACCGTAACCATTAACTACGAATAATTTTACATGAATATATATGCGATTAAATAACAAGAAGTAAGCATACAAGGCTACAACTACATATACTCTAGCTGCTCCGCAGAGAATATATTCCACATGATAGTTGAGGGTTCTCGCGCTTCTGATTATCCACCCTTTCTCAAAGCACTGGATGAGGTCATATAGATAACATGAATTTGTTATCGTCACTTTACTCTTATAATCTATTTTCCTCATATTTTAGACTTTATCAATTGACACTAAATCATGATTAGATATAAAGAAGTTATAATGAAGAAATGAATATCATTGTAATTCATATAGAAATAGCTAGCGGTCAGAATGTCATTACAGGAGAGTTATCTAGCTCGCCACTGCAACTGCGGCAGATTTAGTCTAAAGCGAACTTGTAAACGAAAGTGTTCAAAAGCATCCGTATTACTAGAGATTACTACCAGCTAAGAGAAGCGATGCAAGAATCGACCTCATTCGAGTAAAATACCGTACATGATGTGGGTATGGTATAGGAGTCTAAGGGCAGTTCAGTCCCTTAATGATTGTGCACTGAGACTCCTTATAATGTTACTAGGATATGAGAGAGACGTAAGTATATCTATACATTTAAAATTAATTCATTACTTAACAAAGTGGTATCAATTCTATAATAATAATAACCAGCTAAAAATAACAACTATTAATATGATATAATATATTAATCAATTTACATATAGAGTGTTCACACGCTCTAAGTTATTAAATTTTCGAATGCATATATTGACCTAATGAATATAATTGTAAACGTAAAAAGCATTATATATAGCGAAATAAAGACTTTCTCTCAGAAGCAAAACCATGACATTACTCAATAGTCACACAAAAGAACTTAAATCCTAAGGCCCTAGTTTTACTAAGCAATAGTTAATCAGTCAGGTGTATACACCATATTCAGATAATTCAAATTAACTACTAAGCAACTACTATAGTCGCGTATGCCTACTACCCTTTACCAATTATTCATGCATGGTATTAATGTAGTATCACCTTCTAGACTCCTGACTTCGATAAAAGAAATATTATAATAATACAGTGCCATAATCTTCACGATAAAATAGGTTTGCATTTAACACATAGAAGTATAAATTAGGTAGACTACTCGCAAATGCGTCTCTGCTTCTCTTCTCCCGAGCAAGATAAAAATCCTAGGAAGGATTGAACGCACCCCACTGATACGGTTGTGAACTCTTGAGATGAGGTGCGCGATATCCCTGAAGGGTGATGCCGGGCTTTGGGCCTCAAGTCCGTAAGGGGTGATGGCATTACCTTCCCTTCCGTAGGGAGGTAATTGCCCCGCTTCACACGCTACTTCATATATACTAACTACATATAATATAATTAATAATATATAATTTAACATATCTTCTTAATTAATATATATCCTATTAATTATATATAATTATAAATAATTAATTATCATTACTTATCTTAATCTATCTCATATTCATCATATCTATCTCATATCTATCTATATTATTATTAATTATTATCATAAATTTTGTTCTAATCTATATTTATAAAATCATAATATTGCGTTCGTTATATTCATTACAATCTGTATGGTGAGTGTACTGTATGGGCATGGTATGTTACATTTACATTTTCCTATACAGTACTTAATATTTTCACTATATATTTTCAATATTTAATATGTAATTATATTATTTTACTTTAATTATGGTTTATATATTACTCTATAATTATCATCATTCATATATATCCATTACTATATACTAATTCCCCCCTTATGTCATTATTCAACGTCATTCTATACTTCTATTATCATTATAAATCACATTATTATTCGAGTATTTGTATGAATACGCGTTTAGTCTCAATGTATATCTCTCTACATCCTTTCTCTATATATATATATCTTTATTAGTACTATATAATATACTCACTTATCATACTTAAAGTATTATGGCGTTACTAGTTAGAGGAGTATCGGCTATTGTTATATATATGCTATATACTATATATATATAATATATATATATATAATATATATAAATTATTATATATACATATATGTATATCATTATATATATACTATATTATCTAAAAATACATATATACTATATATATAATATATCCTTAATTAATAACTATAATATATTTTTACTTTTTACCTCCCGTAATTTCTCAATAAATTTATCTCGTGATATATAATTTTGAAGTAAACTCTAACTACTTATTCTAATGTTTTTTTATCAAATATAGATACGGTGATATATGTTACCTAAAAAATTTCCAAATATATTCTTCAATTACCTTACTCTATAATAAGTTAGTAATATATACATAATAATTTATCCCTAACACAATTATATACTATATATATATATATATATATCACATATTTACTTACATCAAGCACAATTATAATATATTAAATATAATCATTACTGAGTCATGATTTTTGTTTATATATATATTCATTATGTAGTATATTACAATATGTATACATTTATTTTATTCGACTATTCCACACTGTGAATCAATATATTTTAAATTGGAATGATATGATAAATAACTATTATATTATTATTCTTTATTCATTCACATAAGTTATGTGTTCATTAATATATCATATTCAGTTCTCATCATATATCTCTTATCTACACATATAGTATATATATATATATTTATATATTTACTAACTATATTCTTCCTATTATCTATGTATACTCTCTCTCTCCCGTATATTATCATATATATTCTACACAAAATAGTGTTACTAATTTTCTCATCTATATATATTTATATATATATATATTAGTACTATATATATTAACTAAAGTAAATAATACATCTTTTAAATTTTTTAGATGCATACCTCATATTCTATATATACTATAATATCTATATATATATTATATTACTATATAATTCTCTCTTTCGTGTATCTTCTATCCTAGTTGAGATAATAGGTGTAAGTACATATTATTCTATCGCTTGAATGCACAATGCATTATCTCTATAATAATATTACTATAATGGTATAGTTTTTTATCCTTTAATAGGTCGTAAGTATAATAAGCGCGCCTTTCTCAGCAGTATATATGTATATTTTTTACTCAATGTTATCAATCGGAGGATATGCATGTATAATGTAATACCATATCTTGTTCATGCTGTTACCTTTATACTAATATATATACTATTCTTACATATATGAAAGACTGTATTCCCTTGATACCTTATTATATAGTGGATGTATGTTGAGTCATCAACATTATTATATATATACTATATATCTATATATACTATATATATATGAAACATATATATAGCTATATATACTATATATAATATGTATGTAATGTTGTACTGCATGTATGTATATATACAATATCAAATATCGTATAGGAGTATTATTATTTCACTACATAAACTGTTTATATATTATAAATCTATATTATTTATAACATAATAGTTTCAACAAGAAATATCGTATATAACTATTATTTATATATCGTACCGTATATAAATATATAGTATAACATACTTACTCTTATATATACTTTTCATCGTCTACTCATATATATGTGATTTACTATATATATATATATATTACTATATATTAAGCTTATATTATATATTTATTTTATACCTTAGTATCCTATAATATTTTGAATACTAGTCAAATCTATATAAATAGTTTAAAGTATATTTTATAATGATATAATCATGATGTATATATTTCTTAAGTTATCATCGAAAATATAGCATATCTGTAATTCCTATATTATTACTTACAATAGGTTAGATATTAAGTAAAACACATAATAATACCGTAATATGGCTACTATTAATAATATATATACATCCGTGAGTACTCAATAGTATATATATTATCTCACAAAACTATGATATAAGGTACTATATGCTATTACTATACTGATAAGATAGGTATGTAGTGCATAGTAAACTATATCAATATAAATATATAATTATATTTATATATATACATAGATATATCATTTCATCACATATATATATTTATATATAATCATAAATTTGAAATATCTTTGATAATTAGTTATTATTATACCATTATCGGTTATAAGCGCTTTTTACATATAATCGTGTATAGTATAATATCAAACCTAATTATACTTATATACTTATTATCTATAATATTATACTTATTATTAATATAAATTAAAGTATATATATATATTATATATATTATATTATATATATATATATATACAATAATTTTTTTTTTCTATATATTACAAAAATCTATATATCATATATATATATATATATATATATATATATATATATATATATAGTTAGTATAATATATATAATTTAAAATATTTTATATATATCCGTATATTATATATATCTGAGTAGTATATTGTTATATATTACTTAATATCTTATTAAAATAAATATAATTAATAAACTAAGTTTATATATAATAATATTAATATAATATATAATATAAATAATATATAATAAATTAATTTTAATAGTAATAATATTGACAATAATATCACTCAATATATATATTCTATATTATTTTATTACTATATATATATAATATTATATATATATCATATTTGCATATATATAATATATAATATATAAAATAATATACTAGATAATATATATGATAATATATTATTTATATATATATATTTTATACCTATATATATATATATCTTATTTTGATAACGTATACATAATATGATCTAGTTAATATAATACTAATAATACCTATATTCGAGTATCGCTTATATATATATTCATTAACTAACATTAATATTTATTATATATTATATATTATATATATATATATTATACCTAATATATGATATGTATATAATGTTAATATATATTATATACTATACTATTTATAATATTAATATATAATAATTATATATATATATATACTCAGTATATATATATAGTATATACATATTAAATATAATATATATATATATAGTCATTATTATTATATATATATATATCATATTATATAATATACATAATTAGAAATACTATATAAAAATACTATATATAATTATATATAATAATATTTATATATATATATATATATATATATATATAATATATAATATTTTTATTAAATTATACTATATATAATATCTAAATAATATAGTATATTAACTTACTATGAATATAGTAGAGTGGAGTCTTTAGTGGGACCTCCTTTATGTAGAAGGGGGTAGATGATACAACTATTACCATAGTATAATATACTAAAGATATTTCTATAATCAAATTATACGGTATATATATCAGTAACGGGGATGATAGTAATGAGTACATAGTAGGAGCGAAATAGTACATATATATATGATATATGTATATATCACCGTCAGGAAAGTATAGTATTAGGCTTGGTCAAAACTAATGATAAAGCTATATATGACAACGAGTAAAGCATAGATAAGAGCTGAGAGATAAGAAATATGATAGACTATGTATATAATTATATATAATAGACTATAATACTAGATATACTATATACGTAGTATACGATAGTAGGATCAGATATATAAATATAAGAGAGAGAATGTTAAGTTTAAGGTAGAGTAGAATTAGAGAGAATATAATTGGGAGAGGATTATGATACATGACGTTTTATAATTTATTGTTTTTATTTGATTTTTAGATTAAATCACAAATCCTTGCAAATGAAACTTTCAACAATTTATCTTATTATTATACTATTATAATAATTAATAATTATTTCTTAAAAGATATATTACAAATTTAATACTCTTTATTAATAAGTTTATTTATTTATATTATTACTATTTTATATATATACTATATTATTTACTATTATTTCATATTTATATTTTTATTATTTATTTATTTATTTATTAATTACTTGTTTTTTGTTTTACTTTTTTTTATCACTTTGTTCCACCTTTTTCATTCTTTGATGTGTTTTTTATCTTCTTTCCCTCTTAAGATTTATATTTGCACTTTTGTTATTCCTATTAATTTTTCTCATCCTTTTTTAACTCTAGTTTTCTTCACACCTCACCTATTAAGCTTAAATCTGTATACTTATTCTCTTCTCCTTTCTGAGTTATCATTGTTATATGCTTTCTATATTTTTATTTTTTATTTCATTAGTTGATCTACTACTTACAAACAACTTAAAATTTCTCTCTCCTCTCTCTCTCTCTTTCCTTTCTATTTTTAATATCTATTTCTCCTTTCCTGTATAGTCCTTCTCATCTCCTCGTCTATCTCTCTCTCTCTCTCCACGCTACACGCACCTGCAAACGTTTTTTATCTTTTTGCTAACAGCCAACTACGTAACACGCAATCGCAATCCGCACACGCACACGCAACACAATGGATAGGTTTTCTGCACACACTATACAATTGGCACTAATACTTGATTTAATCTTCACATTATTTGCTGGGAAAGTGAATAGAAGGTGGATATTTTTAAATTCTTGATCTATCTTTACTTAGGTCTTAACGTTATTTATTCTTTTTTTAGGGGTTTATGTTTTATATTTTTGTCATCTGAAGAAACGTCGTATTAAAAAGTAAAAAAATGCATTGAGTCTTGGTTAGATTATAATATATTATATAATATTCTGTAATATATATTGTATTATTTTTTATATATTTTATATATTATAATAAATAATATATATATATATATTAATAATATTAATTATTTTATATATGATTTATATTTATTATATATATTATATATTAACATAATATATTATATATATTATATATATTAATATATATATATATATATATATATATATAAGTTATATATATATTATATTATATATTATATATATATATATATATATATATATATATAGATGAGATTATATCTATATATTTTTATATTATAAACAAAATTATATATATTATTTTATAATATATTTATATATATATATTATTTATATTATATATTATATATATTTATATATCTATAGTATATATTATATATATTTATATGTTATTTTTATATATTTATTTTATATTTTATATATATATATCTTAAGATGAGAGGTGTATTTCTCGATAGCTAAAGGTTAATTAAAACAAATTAGGAAAAATTAAGATGAAGGCCTGAAGACGAAGAAAGGAACAAAATGAAAGAAGAGTTGAAAAAAGTTTTGTAAGAAACTGAAAAGTTGAAATTGGTATGAAACCAAAACCAAAATAAGAACCAAGTATGAACCAAAATAGAATAATCATGAGTGACCTTCGTCGTATATGTTTAGATATAGGAAAAATGATCAAATGAAAAATTTTATCCAAGAAACTTGGAAATATCTGTGAGAAATACATTTGCCTTTTTCAAGTGAGTATAAACGATTTTTTATTCATATAAATGAACACGCAAATATTTCTTACCTCTTTCTATTTATTTTTAAATAATTTTTATATTTACAGCAATGAAAAAATGTTTATTTTTAAATAAGATCACTCTTATCTTTTGCAAATATATTTCTCACATTTATTTATATTATATGTACCTCGGTAAATAATCACAAAAAAGCCAGTTATTATTTTCAAGTGGGACTTTGGGAATTTCTTCTTCAGCTTACTAGAAAGGTTATATAGGGTAAGATTGGCTGGTGAGCATTAATTTATTATATAATAATGATTATACAAATTCTTGCTCCATAGGGTAAAGGTCATTCTATTATTCACTTTAGTATATTATATATTTTTATATATATTTATATTTATATATTATATATTTTATATTATATTTTTATATTTTTTATTTAATTTATATATGTTATATATTATTTTTATATATATATGTGGAGTATTTGCCTGGGAATTTATTATTTTTATATAATATAATTATTTTTTCTTTTCTGTTTATATCGTAATATTTTATATATATTTATATTTTTTTATCATTATTTATAATTGAATATATTATATTATTTAATGGAGTATAGTATTGTAATATATATATCTTTAATAGTTACTTTATTATTTATATTATTTTTATATTTTATTTTTTTTATTATATATTATATTATTATATTATTATATATATTATTATTTATATAATATATATTTATTTTAATTTTGTATTCAATATTTCTTTTAATAAAATTACATTCATGTGCTCATAGTTATATCTCGTTTTCATTAATACTCTCCAATACCGTCTTGCCTTGATAAGCGATTTTGCAGGAGATACCTTCAGAATTCCTCTATTTATTGGCCATTTCTTACAAACATACGGTTAATAACATCTTAATTTTCCCTTAATATTCCTTAAAATTTTCCTCTCGTCAATAGCGAGCTTGGACGCTTCTTACTTACGATCGGATAAAGATGCACATCTTGGCTATCTCACATTTCCCCTATTAGCTATTTTCGATTTGGGCTTGACCTCTCTTTCATTCTCTACAAATCTAAGCCACTCTGCTGCTTTTGTTTAAAGCAATCATATCTTTATCTGCATTCGTAGTTCACTGGGTGAATTTTATCCAGTGTTCACTGACGAGCTCTAAAAAGGTGACAGTGTGGGTAGTGGCATCCTGCTGTTCTTTCCTACCGCAATCTCTCCCTTTAACCTTCTCTCCTCTCTCTACCCCTTCTCCCTCTTAGTGCTTCAATTTTTTATTACATCAGAATTAAATGGCTTATAATGATTGCTCTTTTTTATAATTTATTACTTCGTGAAAAAATATATAATTTTTTTTTATTTTCTTATTTTTTATTTATCTCTTAATCTTCTTCTCCAGCCAGAAATTTTCTGTATGTTTTATAAGATTTCGCATTCAGCGCCCTTTCCAGCTCTTTAAAAATCCATTATTCTACCAATAATACACAATGGTAATCTTGCTACATACAATTTCTTCTGTGCTAGCTCCTCTCACCTGTAAGAAGCATAATCATTTATTGTTTGGACCCCCCTTCTTATGTAGGGGCTAATACTGTCAATGTTATAATTCTCTGCACGAGTAGAGAGGTCCAAATGTCCACTTTTTTCTTCATTTTTCGAATAGCATGTGTTCCATAAATTACATTCTCTGGTTGCCATTTCGACAAGGTTCATCCCACCAACTTTTTACTTATCTCTCTGCTATTCTTCACATGACTGAAATAATTGCTTTTTAGATCTTTGTTGTGCAAGAGGTACTTTGATATGAGTGGTCCAACGGGCGAGTCGTTAAAACTTAAAAGTTTAAAGGCGAGCTATCGGTGAATTGGTCTTTTCTTCCACAGATCGAAAGCTCTTATACCGAGGTGATGTACTTGCCACGCCTCCGTTATTGGCCATTGCCAATATCACTCACACGGCCACTATATCGTTTGTACGTGGACCCTCTTCTCCATCTTATATGCAAAATTTGCGTCGCCACTTATCCCTCTTGCATTCTGTTTTACTATTCTTCAATTGACTGTCCCTAATGGACTCATTTTCGCTATCGTCATTTTCCTCACTTTTGTGTTAACATTATTTAACTTCATTATAAAGGTAATTTAACGCATATATCTTATTTGATCTTCCTACTTTAGTATGTAACTCTACTTTCTTATGTATCTCCAAGATGCGAATTACTTACTTTGCAAATATCTGTGTATTTTGTATTGTTTATTTTAGTTGATTCTAATTTGCCTCACAAGCAGGATAATATAAATTATTTTAATATTATCTTTTTATTTATTTTAATTTTTGAACTGTATATTCTTTATATCTTCCGCATTTCATAGTTTTGCTATGACTATTTATAAATATGGTTGCATAGCCAGAACCCTACTAATCAGATATGATTTGTTATAATTATCTCCAATGTCGGATATTTGTGAGTGAAGTATTGTGTAGTTCATAATCTATATTTTAATTTGAACATCAATATATTGATCCATGGAATTTTATATACAAACCATACATAGACTTCTATATTTATATATATATATATTATTAATTATATTATA
>JABUQX010085523.1:32500-54822 GCA_015478945.1 Trachelipus rathkii
TATTATACTTAATATTAATATTATATATTATTATTTACTATTAATTAATATTATAATATTATATATATATATTAATATTATATTATAACTTAAAATATATATATATATATCATTAATAATATAAATATTAATATTCTCTTTGAAATCTAATTAATTATTTTAGATAGTTCACACCCAAAGTTCTTTCTTAGAACATGGTATTTGTAACACTTGAATTTTTAATTTTTTACTGTATTCATTATATTAATATTTATTTTTATTATCGTTTTGCTATAAGATTTTTCTTCACCTGCAATACGATTTCACAAAAAATACACCTTTTGATATTTGAAGTGAGGATCCAGGTCCTCTATTCGATTCCTAATCCACAATTATCCTTTGGAACAGGATAGAACGCAAATTTTACACCAATCTTATGGGCTTCCTCAATACTAGGGGAAGTTTCAAAGGTGTTTAAAGTCTTTCCGGTGTGAGTGGTTTAGATGTGATTTATGATCTTTATGCTCTGAGTAAAACTAATTTAACGAAATTCTATTAAATTGGTATGTTTGTCACAACCTCTTTACTATTAACTAAAACAGGCATTATAACTAAAATAAAGTTTGAAAGTAATTTTTTCTTCACAATTTTTTTTTCACGGTGTTAGAAAGCAGAAAGTTACATGGACGAGCGAAGATATCTGAATCAAACCTTTAATGTTTCGGATGATAATGATTAGTGGGATCATAACACAAATTTTCGCTAATTGAAGAAAATTGCAAACGGTACCCGGACAGGTAATGAATATATTTATATATATAAGTACTTATAATTTTATTATATTTATTACATAATCTGATTATATATTATATATATATATAATATATATTAAAATAATATAATTTATATTATATATAGAAGATATAAATATTAAATATATTTATATATATATGTAATATATATATATTATATCATATAAAAATATAATATATTACTATATTTATATTATATATATATAATATTATATATATATATATATAATATATTTAATATATATATATATAATATATATATTTATATTAATATTATATTATATATATATTTATTAATTTAATATTCATATATATAATATTACTATATATATATATAAAATATATATATATCCTATATTATATATATAAATATTTATAAGTATATAATTATATATTATTAATTATATATATATATATATTTATTAATTTATATAAATATAATTAATAATATATGCATAAATATCCCATAATATATAATCTATATATTACTTTTTATATATATATATATTTAATATATATACTACAAAATTTATTAACATGTTGAGCGATAGGCAGGTGAGTGGGCAGCTCTCTTACAACTTCACCCAAATCTTGGCGACAATATAAAAATACAAATCGAACCTTAATTAATATGCTTTGCAACGGTTCGACTTATTTTAAGGTTGTTTAAATTAGTAGAAAAACTGAAAAAAGATACATCAATCGATAGATAATGATGGAGTAATTACTAATTATCATTAAATTTACATAAACATACATATTTTCTTTAATATTATTCTTTAATTGTGCTTAAAATATATGATTATATAGATGTGATGAATAATTTCCTAATAGGTGGTTAAATCTTAGATTTTAAAAAATAAAAAAAGAAGAATTTGAAATGAGTGGGCTCTGGATGGACGTTGAGGGGTATTCATTCGGCATACTAGAGAAAATACTAAGAAGCCTAAAAATACTTGTATGAATCGATAAAAATGTAAGAGCATAAGTATTGGAGAATAGAAACAGAATATTTGTAAGAATCACACCAATTTAACATTGGAAAAGGAGAAAGAAGATGCCTATCATCAATCACGCAACATGAAAATTCTATAACGATTCTGAAGAGAAATTGTCTAAACAATGAGTTAAGACAAAGAGAAGGAGGAACCAAAGGAAGGGAAGCTTTATTAAGAGTAGTATGCTATTAAGAAGTTAAAGAAGGGATCGTATTGAGGCATATGCGATAGCTTTCTTTCACTGAGTAAAAATATTATATATTAGAGCAATGCAGAAGTAGTCAGATTGATACGATAGAAACAGGACAGCTCGAAGCACAACTTCCTTTGAAATCACGAACTAAATGCTGCCATCCGGGTCAACTTCGCTTCAGTAAGTATACATTAGAAACTCCTGGCATCCAATAAACTACGAATTCGTCGAAGATAATGACTAGGTAAGGGTTCTGCGACAGTACCTTAAGAGTGATAGAGCTGAATAAGGAGTGCCGCGGATACACTCGCCAGGGTAAAATATAAGATATAAAAAAAATGAGGACAAGGGATTCAGATTTTTTCAGGAGTGTTAGATAACAAAAGAAATGTCAATGTCGAATTAGAAGGGAAATGGGATTTACAGAAGTTATTAGAGATTGTTTTTGACAATGGGCCAGAAATTTTTTTTGCCTGTTTAATTAGAACTAGAAGTCTGCCGCATCATTTCATTTACTTGGAAGACTATTAGCCGTCCGATAAAAATCTCCTTACAAACGATTTTCTATCTTTGAGCAATAAATGATGAAAATTTAGTAGTAGAGTATATACAGGAGCACAAATTATTTTTTTACCATCAGACCCGAATGCGAATTTGGTCTAGACTCTTGAATGGTCACTAGAGACGAGACGTTCTCATCGCGCAACAATTGTTGAATTCGGAGGCACGAGAAGAGTGATATAACTAAATTGTAGGATAGGATATCAAATACTGTCACATTAGTTTGGTGCGGGAATTCAAGGGGGCGCGCGGGGGAGGGGCGTGGGGTTCTCCAATCCCTACCTTTTTCAGTTAGCATTTACACAGGAGAGCGTACCCTCCAAAGATAATTACGCAGAATGTAATTTCAAAAGATGGTTATATTCCAATAAGTGACACAGTACTGTTTTAAATTGAAGCTCATTGTTCGCGTTAAGGGCAGAGTGGCTAGGCCTTTTGTATTTCCGTAGACTAACGATTGACTTTTCCTCCATGAGAAAAACCGAAGATAACGAAAGAACTCTCTTTATTTCCCTCTCTCTTTATTTTTAAATACCGATAAGATAATAAACGTTCTTTTAGTGATAAAAGGGAGAAAAAAAAATGCTTAAATTGGCTATCGATTGTTTCGAGTGGACAAGGAAATTGACTAGTTTGGTTATAGCTACTTCACGTAACAATGAAGAAATGTATTTCACTTCGCCAAGTTTGTCCAAATTTCACTTGAAGATCGGCCTTTAATTCTCCTATGAAAGAATAGCAATGGAATGAAGAGTGTCTTAAAAAGCAATTAAAAGGGATTAACTAAAGTACTTTACAAGACATTTTAAAAAGGAAAACTTATGTAACGAAACCAACAAAAACAACTATTACAAAAACTATCAGTTAATAACAACACAACCAACTCTAACAACTCATACAACAACACCAACACTCAAACATCTTCTTATGTCTCTTCCACCGGGAAATGGAGTGATAGATTATAAAATGCAGCGAACAGAAGCAAGCATATTTAACTTTAAATGAGTTTTTGAACAAGCGTCTTTTTCTTCGTAAAGTATTACTTTAAGATATGAACATAATTATAGGAATACTGAATCGTATATTACCTGAAAACTACCCGCACAGAATGCGTGTTTATGCTATCATATTAAAGAAAAATTTATTACCATTTGTAATTCGCTATCTCTCAACGGTAATTTGCTCACTTACCACTGAGCTTGCAGAAATCCACAGCTTGATAGACGGAAAGGATACCGTAGATGATTTATGTGTAACGAGGATTTGCCCTTGAACCAGATCATGCGAACCAGTCGATGGCAAATGAAAGCAGGAAGTAAAGTCATTCCGATATTATTCCAACAATGTCTCCAAATTTTATTCTTATTTTTAAAACTCACTTTAATCATCTGGGTCTCAATCACTGTTTACTATATAGATGGCTTCTTTTTAAAGGAGCAATAATAGCATGGCATATACTTTTCGTAACTGCCAATCTGTCATAATAAACAAGCAAAGGATTCAATGTGTGATTAAAATATCTGTCATTTAAAATTAATTCTCACATCTAATATCTTTATATTCAATATTCCGACATGAAGTCTGTTTGATACATTAACCATTCAATTTGGGTATTCTTATTGGCGTCTACCCTCCAATTTTATACGTAGACAGAGCTTTATGAAGGTTGTCACTTACCCTGCAAGCTAAGATGGCATTTTTGGTCAAGTCTCTATATGATCAACTTAAGCCATATTTTAGATTAATACTAAAAATAATCATCGAACCTGATAAAAATAAATATTTAACAACTGTAAATCTTTAAATAGTGTCGATTAATATAAGTTATATTCAATTTCAATTTATATAGGAAAATACCTTTATATATTTATTTCTTTAAAATGTGAGACTATTTTGAACCATTTTATTGTCCGCAACATCTCTTTCACACTTTGAAACTCGTTTCAAACTTGTCTCTTCGTATTCTTTGTTCCTCTAGCCAGTCACACGCAAAGAAATTACCGAGTGTTGCTATTACTCCTCAGAGATATAAAAATGAGTAAAAATAGAAAGAGGAGAGAGAGAGAGACGAGAGAGAGAGAGGAGGAGAGATGAGATAGAGAGAGAGAGATAGAGAGAGAGAGGAGAGAGAGAGAAGAGAGAGAGCACGCAGGGAGGTCACGAAAAGCAACATATTTACTAATTTCTCATTTGTAAAGAACAAAAGTTGTGAATGATTCTGTCTCACACTTGTCGTGTTGACTTTAACATCTACCAACTTAAAAGTTTTTAATATGCTCGTTACGAATCTTACGATGTCTTTGTGAAAAAAGATATGACAGTACAGGACGTACAGACGAGAACAACAAGACAGATATCGAACTCAACGAAATTCATGGTAAATGGATTTGTTAGAAGTGTTTTATTAATAAGAACATGTTTTTATTCAAATATATTATATTATATATACTATTACTATATATATATTCCTTATTATATATATACTATAAATATATTATCATGTACAATTATATATAGTATATCTAATATATATATAATATATATAATATATAACCTTATAGACATATTTATATATGGTGGCTGGTGTTATGGCATCCTTCCTGAAATGAACTCAACAAGTATATATGGCTACGATAGCTCGCAACAGCATTGTTGTACGAATAAAACAGTAGTGAAAGTGATTTGTTAATAAAGTTCACACTCACGGCAAATAGCTTGTTCAAGTAGGCCCCTGGAACTTCTCAGGTAACATTTCAACCACTTATGGCTCGAACTAAAGCACCGAACCCGAGCTCGTTGCCAATGCGACTTTCTGTCGCTTGCTACGAGGTTCAAGCAAAGGCTGAACGGTCTGTCTGTGTCTGACTATTAATAGCGAATGTGCAGGTAGCTATGTGTTATGTCTCCTTTGATTATTATAACTGTTAGTATAAATTTTGGAGTATGGAGGGTGATGATCAACGGATAGATAAAGGAGGTAAGTGAGGGTGGCAGGGGGTGTCTCAATGATGGAGTAACGAGAAGGATGTGGAAAGTGCTCATGCTTTTCTGTTCCGCGATGATTGGTTTTGTGTGGTGAATCTAAAGAGAGTTTGAGAGGAGATTGGTAAGAGGGGTTTGGCATCAGGGTTGTAAAAGGAGGGTTTGGAAGTAGTTATATAGATAAAAGTAAGGTTATAATAGTGAGTGAGGAAGAGTCCGGCGTATGAAAGTCTATGTTGGATTGAAGAGCAACGTGAAACAAGTATCTTAAGTTTTTAAAAGATTTTATTTGAGGGGCAGATTTAACAATTTGGGGTTTTATTTTTTGGGGGGGAATATTGAAAAAGGAAATGGATGATGAGAATGTAGTGAGGGGTAGGTATGTGAATGAGTAAGCAATTTGGCTAGTGCAATAAATCCTTCGTGAATGTAAAGGGGACTAAGTATTATGTATTGTGTATAGGGTTTTGCATGAAGGGTATGTTGTTAATCAACAGTAGTGAAACTATGGTCTTGGAATAAGAAGTATAAGATCTAACGTACAAATTGTTCAGATGGATAATCTTAGGGGTGTGATAGGTGTGAGAAGAATTTATAAAACTAGGGGATGAATGTACTAGAGAGTTGTGATGTATGAAGAAACAGAATAAAATAGTAGAATAAATGAAAGTACGTTGAAATGTTTTGGTCATATGGAAAGGAATGGACTGCTCGTTAGTTGGTTAATACGGATTGTTGTGGTGCAGGTCGTGACGTGAGATCTTACAGCTGGGCAACACCTTGAAGAAAAAAAAGTGGAATGAGTCAGTAAATGGAATGCCAGAAGGAGAAGAATGTGACTTTTGCGCAGAGTCGAAAAAAAAGGTGCATAAGCAGGGATGAAAAGTCATATTATATATATTATAATACTCTATATAGTATTCTCCTAAATATACAACATATATTATATATATATGATATATATATATACTCTATAATTATATATATTATATATATAACTATATATAATATAAATATATATGATATATATCAAGCAGCCAACTGAGTAGGAGTACTATAACACTATATCCTATAAAAATACTTAATTATATATATTATATATGATATATATTAAACAATTATATAAATCAGTATAGATATATATATATATACATCTATCAATAATATATTACTATATACTATATATATATTAATATTATATATATATATCAATAACTACTATAAATTATATATATTAATATATATATATATATATATTTATATCATATATATATCATATAATATATATAAATATAATATATATATTAATATATATACTATATATATGATATTATTATATATAATATATAATATATATATATATATATACCTATATATATATATACTATATATAATATAATATATATATATTAAAAATATATAATATATATATACTATATATATTATATATATATATATATATTATAGTATATATATATATTTATATGGATAATATAATATATTATATATATATATATATATTATATATAGTATATATATATATATATATATATATATATATATACTATATAGATATATAATATATATACTATATAATATCATTTATTTAATATTATTATAAGTATATATATATATAATATATATATATGTTATATATATATAATATAAATTTTATATAATATATAATATATATTATTATACTATAATATATATATATATATATAATTATTATATAGTATATATAATAGTTTATATTATATGTTTATTTTGGGGCATAGTATCATAGATTTTTATCTTTAGGACTATGTACATTTTTAATATCTAATTATTATATATTTTATAATATTTAATTTTATAGATATGTAGTTATAATATATAGTTAAATATTATATATTATAGATATAGTGTAATAATTTTCTTCTTTAATTAAGTATGTAGATTATATTTTTAAATAACATACATAAATCCCCTTGCTATGAATATACATATAAATATATTTCGTAGTATTTTGGTATTGATATATCTCATTTAAAGTATCTTATTAATATAAGATATATTATATAACATTATAACGAAGATATATTAGACGATAAGAAGAGGGTAGCATGGGAGGATATTATATTGATGATTAATAGAAACAGTATTATTTATAAGTATAATTGATTTTTGTGTATTAAATAAATAAATTATGTCTTCTGATTATATACATTATCATCTTCGTATAAAATCCATTATTTGTCATAATTATAATAATATTATATTAAATATATATTAATATCTAAATATACTTTAATTACTCAATAATTAATATTATAATATTCATTTAATAATCATTAATAATATTTTCCTTCACATTATTAAATACATATATCTTTATATTATTAATTAGTAAAATTTAATATATATATTAATTATATATTATATTATATATTAATAATAATAATATTATATAATGTAATTATATATGATATATATATATAATTAGTATTATATTTAATATATTGAATTTATATAACATAATATATATATCATAGTAATATATTATAATTTATAATATATGTATATATTATTATATTATATTTATATTTGTCTTTTTATTTGGGTGTATAAAGATAAATAGTACTCTAACTCCGAAATAATTTCATTATATATAATAATCTATATAATTAATTTAATTATATAGTATATATACTATATATATATGATATTAAATAATAATATTAGAATTTTTTTACTACAATATCATAAGTTTATTTAAAATAGTGGAAAATGAATTCTCTTTATATATATATAATTATATCTATAATATATAGTATTATATATATATATCTATAATATTATATATATATCTTACTAATATTTATATATATATATTAATATATATATATTATGATAATATATATATAATATAGATTTATATATAATATTAAATATATAATTAATTTATTATATGTTAAATGATATGTTTAATATATATTTACATAATATTAATAATATCTTTAATTATATAACAAATATTAATACACATTATAATATAATACTAATATTAATATAAATATAGTAATATATTATTATTATACCTATTTATTATATTATTGATATATTATAGTTATTATTTTATCTATAGCTATACTTACATATTATATATGATTATTAAGTAAGATACATATCTTCTTAGTCATTAACCTATGAGAATTATAAATATATATATATATTAATTATAGTATAATATATATTATTTATAATATATATTAATATACATTACTATAATTATATGAAATTTACTTGATATTAAATATTATAATATTATTATAGAATATGGCTGTTTCACTGTATATAATATTATAATCTATATTAATTATTATAAAACTTATATAATTCTTATATATAAATATCATTTATCCGCTTATGATACACATCATTATTAATACCTTATATATATAAATTGATAATAATATATATATTATATATAAATTTAATATTATACAGATTAATTATATTTCTTAATTAATATTAATACAAGTATAATTAATTATTAATTTTATGGATGTTGTAGACTCATGTGTATTTCTTGTGTCAAGTGTAGTAGTGTTTGTTTATTTTAGTCTTAATTTGATTATTCTCTCTAAAATAATTATTAAAATATTATCGTCTTTTAAACAATTCTAATATTTTATCATAAACTTTTTTATATAATTATAATATTCTTATTTAAGAGAAACTCGCTGAATTTGGTATACTGATAGATTTGTGTAGGTAAGTAACACTAGAGATAAAAATCTTGGTAAAATTGTTGATAAAGAGTTATTTTTAAATTTCTCTACAGTTTATAATAAAAAAAAAGTTATTTAATATATCTATATTCTTAATTAATACTTGTCATCAATTTGCTCATATATATATAAATTTAATTTAACAATTACAAACTTTTTTGATCTAAAATTAATATTTACCTATGAAATTATTACGAAATAATTTACAAATCATATTATCTCTTTTAATTTATAAGCAAATATTATTTTTAAAATTAAATTTAAAAATTAAAAATGTTTAGTTCTTATTATATGATACCTATTCTTATAAGTTGATAGCACAGATCACTGACTTCCTTAGGGTATTATTGTAATTCATTAAAATCACACAAAGCAGAAAAATAACATTTATATTATAAAATAAAAAAATATACGTAAAAAAATTAGTCGAAATTGGAGTTTTATATTGATTATGTTATTTTTCTTCTGTTATTATTTTAGCAAATAAAAACTACCTCACAATAAAAAACTTAATAGCAGTAATAAAAAGAATTTTTTAAAGAATAAAATCAAATAGTTCTAATGTAATTTTAGAAAATGTTAATGGAAGCTATATTAATTATAACCGTAAAATAAGCTTATAACAATATATAACATATCGATAATTCATAAATAGAGGTGTATTATAGATCTAGAAGTATTGCTTTTGAGTTGTGGTTTGGTAATTGTGATTGATTGTGATATATAATAAAATTTAATATTATAATTATAATTAGTATTGAAGAGATAGGATATTATTACGGATAATTTAACTCCAATAATTAGATTAGAAATGTAATTCAATTTCGTTAATTGTTTTCGTCCCAATTGTAGTACAACTAATTTTAAAAAAAACAAGATTTGAAAAAATATATATTTTATCATTTTATTTCAAATTAAATTTTAAATAAAAAGAACTGAATTTAAACAAATCCCTAGAAATATGTATAATAGAATTATTTTATTTTGATTTTATTTTTCATTTCAATGTTCCGGATAGAAGATTCACATAATTTAGAGACTCATACCATTGATCTGTCAACCAACGTTGGTTTCAGCCCTTTAGTGAGGGCTCGGCCAGTAGTTTGTACACGCAATACAGCGTAGTTTATCTATATTTTAAGAAAGTCTTCTTCTTTCCGGTATTATAAAATAACTCCTTTCTATATTCATATCTCTTTTATAGATATTCTATGAAGACTTCATAAACGGATTGTCTTACTAGTCTTATACCGTCGTCGTATGTACAACTACAAGTCATGGAAAATTAAAATTTATAATTTCATTAATGTGAATTATTTTTCTCTCTCTAATCTCGAAAATTATACCAAAGTATTCTAAAGAAGTTTGAGATTCATTATATGCGGTGGCCTGGAAAGATGGGGAGGAGGAAGTCTTTAATAGTTAAATTAAGTAAATCATGAGATGCATCTACATTGTTCCTTATTTAATTCAAATAATAAAAGGAGAACGTATATTCTAAGGAGAGGAAGAATTTTACATTTTACTACACATTTTAAAAGTCTGATAAAAATGGTTTGATTAAAAACGTAATAAAAAATTGATCTTAACTTTTGAAATCTCAAAAATTTTCTTTTTTTCTTTTCTAAAGGTGTTAAAATTTGTGTATTAAACATTTACTTAATATGGTATATTAATTACTTATTAAATGACACATTGGCAGGTTTGATTGTATTTAAAAAAGTATTCAATTTTACAATAACTAAATACATATACTGATAAGATGCGCTAAAGGGATAGAATGGTCTGAATTTTATTTTCACTTATTGCTCTGTCTTAGACTCAAATGTTTCCAGATACCTAAACTCCTGCGCATTAATAATAATCCTGAATAAAAAATTCATAGAAAAAATCTTACTTATTTATTTAAAGAATCAATGGAAATTGAAATTCATACATTTATATAAATAGAAACCTCAAGCTTTTTTCTAGAAGTCATAAAGGCTTGCGGTATTACGATGTTAATAGTTCAATCTATAATCATGTATTTTGTAGTAAATCATATTCACCATCCTTCTTCTCTAATATGAATTTAAATATACTCGTTTGCGGAATACAATATGTATGTATTTAATTGAAAATAATTTTACTACTCAATTTATTTAGATATTATTACATCTTTCAAACACACAGAATACTTTTTACATGATTAAAATATATTTGTATTTTGATATAGACATAATGTTCAAATAATGAAGTAATTGAAGAAACGAAATTATAAAAATGAATAAAAATAATCATAAATTGGCTTGTAATAATTAAATACTTGATTTTTTGACCAAACATCAACCATTGTCTGAATCTTTCAACTGTACTTTTTTTGTGGTTTGTGAAGAATTATTAATTGTCCAATTGTTCTTTGCCTTCAAATCGGGCATGAATTTTCAAGGCATTTTGTAGTCGAAGAATAGTTGGATAACTTATTGATATCAATTAATAATTACTTAAAAATATACGTGAATAAATGCATGGATCAATGGGTAATAATAAATGTATGAATTGTTGATTTAATAATGAAATATATAAGATGGTTCAACTCTGAATAGTTAGAATAGTACAAATTATTTAAATTCAATACATTAATAAATAAATTAATAATAACTAAATATAATAATTAATAATAATTAAGTGAATATATATTATATTTAAATAAAAAAAATATTAATATATTGAATATATTATTTTTATTATAGGAAAACTTCTGATTAGGAGTAATAAATATAGAATATATAAAATGAATATATTAAATTAAATATCATCAAGAGAGACTCTCGGACATAAGGTGAATTAAAATAATAAATATATATACAAGTAATTAATTAATAGATAATAATAATAAGATAATATGATTATTAAATTATATAACTAATAATTTAAACAATTGGCCTTAAAGAATATTAATTACTACACATAAATATATAGTTTTGTCACAATTAATGCTTTAAATTATCTAAACATAGCTTATTAAAGTATTTTGTTGATCTGAAGGTATATGTTGACATGCTTTTCTTTAGTATTTTGTAATAATTAATTATAGTTTTGCAGGTAATAAGAAAATATTGTCTAATTGTAATTCGAGGTTATTTTTAAATATTAAAGCCTTGTTTTTCCTTAGAAGCGATGTTTTGTTGAGATATATTTGATAGATGGATAATTATTTTTACACACAGATAATTTTTGCTCTAAAAAATTTTCGTTACATCTTTTCTTCTTCTGATTTCTCCATTTCCCTTTGACATATGTGGCGTTCCTAAGCATTTATCAGATATGATTGAAGTATTACAAATTATTTTTAAAAGTGATTTGGCTACTATTACCCTTATTATTTTCCTTGCAGACCTTACCTGGCATAGACATATGCCTAACTCCTTATGGTATTACCTGATTCAGTCTATTACTACTCAAGTCAATATCATATTACTTCTTATCTCTTAACTTCTTTTATTAGCTATTTATTTTCTATTATTAATTTATATTTATATTACATTCATATATCCCTTCTCTACATTTGCTCACTATTTATGATACTATATACATTTTATCTCATTCATGATCTATTAATTGCTATTATTACTAATTATATTAATATATTCTTATATAAGTTATATATACTATATAATACAGGGCATACGTATTATAATAGTAATATATATATATAACTATATTAACTTCTTATCTTATATATCTCTCTAGTTATCTCTTATTATTATTATCATATTTCATTATATATTAAAATCTTTTACATCTACTACTAGCCTTCTCCTCAATTAGTTTATATTATTTACTCTTCATACTCTCTCTCTTTTTATCTCTAGCTCCATCATCCCCCACTATTCTCATCCACTATTATATATTATACTAGAAACTTTCAATTAAGATAATTACTTTCTATTACTGGTACTAATAAGTATCATTATACACCCCACTTCGTATAGTACTACTATATTCTCTGCCTGGTATTCTATTTACCGTTGGCTTTTACATAATGTATTATTAAATTCGTATCTAATATTTTTCTCACATATACCCTGAATTCTTATATCTTTTTTAATATTTGTCACCATTTTCCTAGAAAGGCGTGTCACAATGACCATTTTCTATTTCTTTAACTACTTATAATAAGTTTGTATATCATATTATTTTTTCTTCCAAATGTATTCAATATGGTAGAAATATAAATTATTTAATTTAGTTGCTATTCAATTAAAGGAATGTATATTATTTCATTAACGTATTTTTAATTTACATATTCATGACCTCAGGTGAATCTTTAGGTGTAATATTACTTTATTTCAACCTCCTTCATATTTATTATCTAATATTATTAACTATTTACCACTATCATTACAACATACATTACTGTATAGCATACTACCCACTTAACTACAATCATTACTTACCTACTCTATTGTGTCAAAACAAAAAGAGGTAAAAGTAAAGCCTTATCTATTTATGAAGCGATGAAAATAAGAGATTTTTATTGAACTGATATGAAAATGGGCTTAAGCTAAAAAGTTTCTCTCTACTTTGAGCAATCGGAAATTTAACCGCATATTCGATATTTTAGATCGTATTATTTCTCTTTCGATGAGAATGAAGAATGATTTCTGTTTTCATTTACTCGTGAGATCTCGTACTGACGAACCTGAAAAAACATACAATCTCGTTCTACATTTTTGACTTGAACACATAGAGTTACATATTCCCTTTGCATTGAAGATAGGACTATATACTACTTTACATTCACTTTTATTACCCAAGTATTATTACTCATACGAAAAATCAAGTCAAACGCCTTTTCGTTTTTAGATTTCATTACTTCAGACTCACCTTTATTACATCAACTTCTGGAGCAACACAGTCTTGAGTTCTTGATAGAACATGATTTAACATTTCTGATAATATATACTACCGCAAATACTGTTTATGACTTATACAAATAGATTTAATGAATATTAAAACTTTCCTCTTGCCTTTGAGGATGCAAATCTCGCTGCATCCGGATGTAAATGCATATTTTCGCTGAACCCTCTCTCAATTGAGGAAGCAAATTCAATCGCTGAGCCGGATGTAAATCCATATTTTCCTGGAACGTTTCTAATTATGATATGACACAATAAAATAAAAGAAAACAAAACAGATAACACAGCTCAACAAATATGCAAATATCAAGAATTCATAGGAAGATTTCTTTGATGTGGAAAATACGAGCTTATTTGCCTCTGATGAGAAACATCTGATGTAATGATGATAAAAAATATTTTTCTAAAAAATTAGAGTTCAAGATTAGAGTTAAACGATATCAGTAGAGCAATTGCTAATACATTTTTTTTTTTTTCAGAGAGATGAACATTCCATATTTCAGAGAAATGTATCTCTTAATAACACACAAATTGAAGGTAAGGATTACCTATTTACATATAGATGGTTGAAAGTCATTTGTGAGCAACAATTGATTTACATTCCCTCTTCCACTTACAATATTTCATATATCGCGGATATCTAAGATATTTATTTTTTTACTCTTTGTTTCAAATTTCATTTATTTCTTTTCTTATTTCTTGTTTGTTTTTTTTCTAGCAATTTTTCGATAGCTATCCTGAGAAGTAAAGTGAATGATATCGGACAGTTATGCATGTATTTTCTCAACTACCTAACTTCAATTATTTGTTTTTTTGCCCTATTGTTTATATAGTCACAGATATAGAGTTTTTTAATGTTTACGGTGATTATTAGTTAATCTATATGGTACTTATATGTATTAGATATATTATGGATCAATGGATCTATACATCTTGTATTGTAGGTGGGTATAGGGATAAGTTATAATTTAGGTCTATATAGTATTATAATTATTTTATAGACTCATATTTATTTATTATTACATTAATAATTATTAATTAGTACAAAATCATAGTCAAGTGACTCTGATTTATGTATTATTATATTTATATTATATACTATATTATCATTATGATTATAATCCCTGTTTCCGATTATAATTATAATTATAGATGATATAATTGAATAATTATAATTTATAATTTATAATTAGATTAAAAAATATATAGATTTATGATTAATTATACATTATTTTATGTATTTTGATAACTCCGTAGTTATTATGTTAATTTATTGATTTCATTATTATTATTTATTACTTTTTTGATTATTATTAGCCCATTATACTTAACACTTATAATACACATAATTAATTACAAGAGATATTAAACAGAGATTATGTGTTATGGTGGTAGGTGATTGTTCTGAGTGTATTGTTTGATTTGTTTTATATGTTAGTTTCATTCGTGTTTTCTATGATTATTTATTAATTTATTTTGTTATTCTTTATTTAGTATTGTATTGTGTTTTTGTTTTATTATTATTATTAGTTATTCTTATTCATTGTAATTTATTATTATTATTTCATTATTATTTATTGCTTTGAATGATTATTATGCATTATGATTATCTTTATTATTTATAGTTTTGTTGCAAAATTCATTTTTATTATTCTGGTTAATTATTTTGTATTTATTTATTATCTATTATGTTTTTTTATCTTATGCTTAGTTTGATTTTTTGTATCTTTGATTTAGTATTTGTCTATGTTAGTTTATGAGTCTTTGATTTATCTTCTATGTATTAGTTATTGTTAGTTAATGTTAAGTTTATTTTTATTAGTTATGTATATTATAGTTATTTTATTGTTTGTATGTTTGTTATTATTATTTATGATTGTTTATTATTATTATTGTTATTATTGGTTGTTTTTTATTGATATCTCAGTAGTCTATTTTTTTGCGAAATCTTTCTTATTTGATTATTGATTTAGTTATGTATTATATTCAGCTGTTCTTGATCTTGATTGTTATTTTGTATTATGTTTATGTATTATTTAGTTAATTTATTATTTGTAGTTGATTGTGGTTGTTCAATAATTTATGTTAGTTGTTATTTTTGTGATGTTGTTTTGTTTTATTTGTTAATGTGTTGTTTTTGGTTTTGTTGTTATTTTGTTGTCTTTGGTTCCTTATGTCTGTTTGCTGTGGTTCTAGTTTGGTGTATGCTTTGTGATTGTTTTGTTTTGTTGCTATATGTTAATATGGTAGTCTATTTATGTATTATGATTTGTTGAATATGAGTGTATTATTTATTATGATTATTAACGTCACTTCATGTTTATTTGAGTATTGTTTATTCTGTATTATTATTTTAATATTATTATTGTTATGTTGATGATTTATTTGTTTCTTTACTTGGTTTATTTTATTTGATTACTTATTTTAGTTATTAGTTTACACGAAACATTTAATTTTGTTATCTAATATTGATTTATATTTATTATGTGTATTATGTATACTATTGTATGTATATTATCTTGATACATGTCCATGTGCTTGATTTTATGATTTTTATTCTTTTCGAAATGTTTTTATGGTTTGTTTGTGATTATCATTTTATTCTATGTATGATTTATTATTTGTATATGTTTATTTATATTATCTTATCTATACTATTAAGCATTAGATGTTATTATATTATATGCTTGATTGATTATTATTATATATTATTATTCTTATTTTTATTTGATTTTTTTATTTTTTTTGATTTATTAATGGTTATTTGTAGTTTTACTTATTATGGTTATTTTGAATTGATCATATTATTTTGTTTTCTCAAAAGAGTTCAGAATCCAATTTTTATCTTGTTCATTACATTTGTACTTATAATTTCTTAAATTGTGCTATTTGTTGATTTTGTTCTTATTTATTAGAAGGAAACTTAAAAGACATTGAACGATACTAATTATGCACTTATTATTCATTTCATTATTATTATCTATACTAGTTATTTTTGGCATTTAGTAAATTGATTTTTTATTATTTATTTATTATTCGATTTTATGGAAAACACGGAATGGGAATAGTGCATTGTATTGTACTCACTATAATTATTATCTTTATTATTATATTATGCATATATTTATTTTAGTTTTTATCTATTTCTTCCGTATTTATTTGCTTAGTTCATCTGCTAATTTTTTGTTTAGTTATTTGTTTTTGAAATATTATTATGTATAGGTTTAGGTTTATTGATTATTTTTTTTCTTGTGAGTATAATACTCGCTTTTGTCTAAGTATTGTTTGTCGTGCTCAATAGCTGTTGAGTAGCGAGTTTTTGTTTATCTTTTATTTCTTTAATTTCGACGTCATTTTTGATACGTGCTTCATAAGAATCAATTTATTCATTTTTCGCTGTCGATATAAATATGTAAGCATTGTTTGATCTTTAATATTTTTGTGTAACTGCATATCTCAGGTTATGTCTTATGCTACATTAATTAATTATTTAAGTATTATGTGCGTAGTAAGTGAGTATTGTGTGCCTGGTAATGGTAGTTTTGTGATTAATATTGATTCTTCTGTGAGTGAATGTAAAAATTAGATTAAGATTTGATTTCTTGCATTTCAAAATAATTATTTTTATTATTTCTAGATAAATATTATGTATTTTATTTTTTTGTTTAATTACTTTAAAGATAGGATAATATAATTGAGATCCTAATAATTGAGTTAATATTAATGGAGAGAAATAGATAATAAAATCATATAATAAGGTAATAAGGTAAATTAGTTTTATTTATAATAATAGATATCTAATAAGTTAATGTTAATAGTATTGAATAATAGTCTGATATATGAGTATATATATAATAATACTGTAATTTAGGTGACGGGTGACGGGTGACGGGTGACGGGTACTAGGAAATTGATATACAGATAGAGTTTAAAAATTAGGAAAAAACAAAAATAGTCTTATGTCTAATTCCAACTTTCTCCTCAGTCTCTTAAAAATCTGTGTATTCAGGGTAGTAGGTAATATGTTTTCATTGCTCTATCAATGGTAAATTATCTGTTCAACACATAACATTAATTAGCATTAATTATAATTAAAATACATTTATTCCTAGTATCTGAATAGGTCCTACCTATTGCAGACCACTAGTTGTTCGTTTCATTTTTGAGACCAGAATAATTTTGGAATATAATAACAAGTAAGCTATAAGAATGATCAATTTCAATAAACAATTAACATAATCAATTTATATAAATTTCACAATAATTATATATTATAAATAACTCACTATAACTCATAAATAACTCAACTATAATACTTACATTGAGCCTAATAATTATATTTATAATAAGTAGATGTTAATACGAGATTAATGAGATCCAAATTAATTAATCTTAATTATATTAATAATAATTAATTAATATAGCAATATACTCTTAATATTATTTACACCATAGACCTGAATATTGACTAATTATACCATCAATTATACTTCGCTCATAAAAATAAATTTTACAATGCAATAATAATTAATTACAAATAATAATATAATGAATAATAAAATATTATAATAATATAATAATACTAATACTAATAATTAATACTAATTATACTTAATATATCAAAGTTAATACATTTCTAACTCTATATAATACATTATTATAAAAATCAATCATACCACAGCTCAATCATTAATAATCTAATAGATTTACATTATATTAAGAAATCTAATATATAATCAACTAATATGCTAATAAACTGATTTACATAGACTTAACAATAGAATAATAATCCCCATAACTTTTTATCTTCATCCTTTTATAAACCTCTGAATGCTTTTTCACATTTTCAGTCTGTGTTTACTCTTTCGCATGCAACTTATAGTCTTCCTTATATATCACCATCACCCTCCAAAAGATCAATAAATCATTATTACTTTCTGAATTGATTTAAAAATGAAATTTAATTTTAGCTTTTAATAAAAATTGCGAAGTTTTAGTTTTATTTATAACTAATAATTTATATGAATTAATATATATAATAATAACATAATAATCAATAATTAATAGAATAATATAATAATAATAATAATAATCATAAAGAACTAGCAATATACTATTATTACAAGATTGATTAATACCCAAGTAATAGATTACATAATATAACAACAGTATAAAATAGTAATTATTCTCACAAATAGGTCTGGAAATATCAATACAGTAGATCTTTTATTGATTATCCGGACTTAGCTTTTATCCTGACTTCTTTGGAAGATTCGACCATCGCTTTTGTTTGCCTAACCCGTTCTTTCTGTGTCAATATTCTTCTTAGCAGCGATAAAACGATTCGTCTGTTTGGCTTCTGATTATTCATGTTTCGGGTCTTTACGTAGTTGTTCGGTTATTGTATCCATTGGTCTGGTTGGTGTGCTGATGGCATGCCTTCTCTCCTTTGGATCTGATCTGCTTGGCGCTTTTCTTTCTTCTTTTCTCTTTCTATCTGGTAATCTGTCTGTCTTTGCTAGTCTATTGCGTTGCGGTGTGCTGGTGTGCTTGCGGGTGGTGGGGCCGTGGTTGGTGCTTGTGCAGGCTGGTTTGGCGTGTGGACTGTGGTGGCCTCTTCGTCATTCTGATGCGTCGCGCCTTTCTTCTTCCTGGGGCCTTGCATGGCGAGCCTGTTTGGTCTGGTGTAGGCACTTATAAGTGTTATTTGTTCCAGTGTCTGGCTATGCCATTAAAAAATAAATAATTTTTATGTTTTGAGAGGGGGTCATGAATAAAAATGCAATTTTTAGAACTCGTCATCCACAGTTTTCTTCCAACAATATTTAAATTGTTCACCACTTTCGCTCCTAGCAACATGACAAACTTGATTGTCTAGTTTTGCAATGGCACGCATTGTAATCATCATTATAGTTTCCCCTAATAGACATGTCTTATGAAGTTTAAAAAGTCGTCCACAGTGTTTTAGAGCTCATGGTAGGATTTATCTTTAGGATTGCATGGTTCTTTTGCAAGAAAAATCAATTTTTCTTCTATCTTTTGCACTTTAGTATCCATTTCGCCTTATTTCTCATATGATATATTCTTATAAACTCTGAGTTATTTGATACAAGCATATCAACTAGGATAACTATTGTCCCCAAATCAGCTGTTATCACTTGAATTGTTTCATAACTTCTTTTAGTTTGAGTACATTCTGTTTGTTCTCAATACACGTTTTTGTTCTCTTAATCTCATTACTTACTCTTCTTCCCTATTTACTTGACCTTCGCTGTTTTTACCTTGTCTGAAAGAGATATTCTTCTCTAACCTGTGCTCCTAGCCGACTCAATTGTATTGCTCATCTTCTACGTTCTGTAATCCAGACTAGCTGATTCTTATGATCTCAGACTTGCAACTTGTTGAATAATTCTATCGCTTTTTTTTGGTATTGTTCTATCTGTGTTTTGGATATGAATAAATATTGTATCATTGTCGTTTTTTTCATCTCTGAATTTCTTTCAAATTCATTATGTATCACTATTTTTACGTGATTTTATATTAATTTAGCGATTATAACATTTGAGATGTTAATTAATTACGCCTATCTTTTCTTCTCGCAATTTATCTTTAAAAAATCTTTCTCTGTTTTACGTTGTTGCTGCTATATCAGTCTTTTAATCAACCATCACATCCCCAATATTTTTATAGTAGGGCACTTCATTATATGCCACTTTTTGTTATTTTTCATTGCTATTATTTGAACATATGTTTTTTTTACATTATTTTTCATATTATTTCGTTATTATTTTCGTTACTTGTTTTTACTATTTCTTTTCATTTTTTCTTTTTATAGAGTGTTTTTTTATACTTTAATTTTTCGCTAATGGTTTGAGATTTTTCTGGTAGGGCGGTGAATTCTTACCGTTAGTTTTTTTTTTCTCTATTTAATTTTTGATAATCTCTATGACTAAGGTCAATAGTATGTAATATGCATAATTATCTTTATTATATATTTTATGACTTATTATTTATAATATATATTATATAACTAATATCTATGTATAATATATTATATCTACTATAATATTCATATACTATTTACGTTGCTACAATCATTCATAATCGAAGCTTCTATTCTTTCTTACTTCCTAAGATAATAGAATCTAAGCTTTTCGGTGATAGTACACTGTATTATTTGTTCTTTTTCTTCTTTCTTCTCTATTGTGAGATTTTTACTTGTGCTTTTCTCACTTACCTGCTATTTGTCTCTATATTATTTCTTGTCTGCGAAATGAACCAGGGCATATCTCCTACATCTTAATTCCTCATCGAAAACTTCTTATGTCCCCATTCCTATTCGTTTTCCAACCATGTTACGATTCATTATTTCAGTTTGCATAGAGGAATTGCTCGTATTTCTTCCTTGTTTTTTTTCCTGCTCACCTTCCTTTTCATTTAACTCCCTCCTATCACCGCTCTACCTACTTCACGTTCTACACTGCTCCTCTACTTTATTTAAGATTCTCTTTCTTTCTCTTTATAATCTCTTCTCCTTTTAATTTTATTCATTATATTATTTTACTTTCATTATTATTTTACTTCACTCTCTTTATACATTCCTTTTATTTTTGTTTATTCCAGAACCACGACAAAATCCTTTCTATATTTTAAGTCTCTGCTGTACTCGATCGTGTGTACTTTCTTTATTTTCCCTTTTATATTATTATTTATTAATTCCTTAATTTAGATTTATATTTATTGTATTTGCAATATTTTATAATATCTCTTATTCCACATTATTAATTCATTATCCTATTATTATTATTTATTCATTTATTACAATTTTTCTTGAATTATTTCATCAGTTTATTATATTATTAATATTATAATTATTCGAGATTTTATCTATATTTATTTAAACGCTATTTCCCACAAGAACTTCTCTCTGATTATCACATCTCAATTAGCGATCCGTGTAGCTCCATTAATTGTAAATGCTTGTTAGGTCCTTCTTTTTTCAAACATTGAACTCAGAATAACTGTACCTATATCACTTAATAAATTCTCGTACACACTTTTATTTCCCTCCTCAGCACTTTTTCTTTTTTCTCCTCCAAGGAAGGATTTTTATCTTGTGCCGC
>JABUQX010085524.1:7500-17500 GCA_015478945.1 Trachelipus rathkii
TCTCTACTCTTTCCTTTCACAAGAGACATCTTTCTCTGTTTCTCATTTCTCTTTCTTTTTCTATTTATTCATTTTTCTTTTCTGTTTCTGATGGGGAGTTTACAAGGCTGTAAAAGATTTTTACATTTCTGAGATTTTCAACTACTACTTTGTTGTCCTTTATTATGTGAGCATTATTGTTAGTAATCTTTACCACTCGATAGGGTCCACTGTATCTAGCTTCAAGCTTCCCAACATTATATTGTTGATTTCTCACCAATAGATATTTTGCATCTTTTAAGTTCCGGGGAAGGAACACACTTCTATTTCGGAGATTTGTTCTTTTTGCAAGTGGCTTAGCCATCAAACTTGCGAGTTTTTCTATGTAATTATCATACGTAATGGGTCTGTCTGGCACATCTGTATCTAATAGACCCCCAGGTATGTTTATATTTTGGCCATACATGAGTTTACTAGCACTAATGCCGCTTTCAGCGATCGGAGCCTGCCGAATAGCAAAAAGCGCATATGGCAGAATATCGAGCCACTGCTGTTCTCTGATCTCAGGCTCGAGCAACATAGTTCTCATACAGCTTAAATGAGTCCTATGAAATATTTCTGCCTTGTAATTAGCTTGTGGATTGCATCTCGCAGTCGTAGTATGGCATGTGCCTAGCAGCCGGCACACACTCTCAAACAGATGAGAAGTATAATTGGCTCCGCGGTCTGTGACCAAATTGTCTGGGACAACAATATGAGGAAATATTTTATTGACAAGCACTTTCACTACCGTCTCTTTAGTTATATCTCTAAGGGGAAAGGCCCAAACGTAATGTGAGAACCGATCTACAAGGGTAAATAAATACTTGTAGCCTCTACAGGGGGGTAATTTCAGAATATCTGCATTCATGGTCTGAAACTTGTGGCTGACTTCTCTATATTTTCCATAGATGGGATTTATTTTCCTTCCCACCTTGCTTATTTGACATTGTTTACAGCTTCTCACAAGATTCTTTACGCGCCTATGCATGCTCTGGAAGATAAAATCAACTTTGATAGCAGTCAGACAGCGATTTATCCCAAGATGTCCCTGGAGATGTGTTACTTTTATCACCTCATCGATATTAGCATTTGGAAGCAATATTCTGGCATAGTTCAGTGAGATATCCACATATAATTGAATTTCTTCTCTTTGATACCAAAAATTTTGTCTTTTAATAATAAGAGAGCTTTTTGTTTTATCTAATAACAATGTTTTTATGTATTCATCATTTTCCTGATTTATCATTATGCTTTTATAATCTATTTGTTTTTTAAAACGCTTTATCAGTTCTATCTGCGCTTTAGTGACTAAATTTACCATTTTTACCTCTATGGGTTCTTCACGTCTCTCACACACAGCTTTATGGTGTACATTTTGAGTTTTAAATTCATCTAATAACTTATTTTCTAAAGCTATTCGCTCAGCCACAGGTATAGGTGATTCTTTTAAATTCGTAATTTTCTCATCGCAAGAATGTGAAGTATTTTTGGAATTTGGGTCAGCGGTTTGGTTTAAAAGGACTGCTTGTAAACCTTCCTTCATTTTTGTGGTTTGGTCGTGTGCTGTTTCGACTCTCAAATTCTTTTTAGACCACCCTTTCAAGATTGCAGGTAACGGCACATTCCATTCTGCGTTTAAAGAGCCATTGGTGTTATTATTTCTGTTGGGTTCCTGTCCTGAGCTCTGATTGGTCGAGACGCTCGCTGAGGACCCAATTAGACTCTCTTTCTGTACGGTTGCCGCGCCGCTATTGGTTGAGAGGTTTTGAGAGCCACCCCTCTTCAGTATTGCAATCATTTATATTTGCAATTGACACAGATTATCTATAAGGTATACAGCTAAAGGGTTGGTTTTAGAGGTGATTAAATGCAGGAAGGTTGGAGCTAATAAAATTCAGTTGGCGGACCTCACGAACATTTTGATTTTAGAATGATTGACGAATATGGCGAGATATTAGCTCTCTGGAGGGTTGTTGCAATTGCAAAACTTCGACCCTCCGATACGAGATCGCGCGCTGAGGAACCATTCCCGTCTTCTTTCCGCAAATTAGCATAATCATATTTTTGTTCAGTCGGAGATAAGACACTGCTATAAAATGCGATAGGCCGACTTTCTTTATCATTTGATAATATTGCACATGCAATTGCTATTTGAGTGGCATGCACAATGACCTTTATCGGCCTAGCTGCACTAGGATATGTTAGAGTGGATGCATGTTGGATGGCTTTCTTTGCATTTTCAAATGCTTTGTCTGCAGCTTCATTCCAGATTATTCTTCGTCTAGAATATGGTTTTCCACGTAGAAATAGATTTAAAGGGGCTATTACATCTGCCCAACATACCAAAGTATTTCGGTAAAAACCCACGCGACCTAAAAAAGCTCTTAAATCTCTTATCGTTTTAGGTTTTGGCACCTCCAATATCTCTTTTATTTTCTCATAATTGGGCCGTATCCCGTCTTCATTGATAGTGTAGCCTAAATAGTCGATTTCCGTTTCTCCTATTTGGCATTTTGAGGGGTTTAGGCTTACTTGTAGGTTTTTCAGCCGCTTAAACACCCTTTGAAGGGCAATCTTGTGCTCCTCTTTGGTCTTAGTATGGACTAAAATATCATCCATACAAACTTGGGTGTTTTCGAGGCCCTGCAGGAGGATATTGACGAAACGTTGGAAAACGAACGGTGATGCAGAATAACCCATAAGCAAACAGGTATAACTGAAATTGCCAAGGTTGCTAGTGATGGTAAAGTACTTTATGCTGTCTGGATGTAACGGTATTCCATAATAGGCTTGGGTCATATCGATACGTGAAAAGTATTTGCTCCCTTGCAATGTGAATATGGCATCCTGCAACGTTGGTAAACCATAAGGCTCTGGTTCAGCCCTTTTATTTAACTCACGGAAGTCTGAAATTAATCTGACTCTATTATGACTTTTCTCTAACACGGACACTGGGAATGCCCAGGCAGAATTAGTTCGTATCAGCACGCCTGTTGCAATTAAATTATTAAATTCTGCTCTAGTTTGATTATATAATTTGTGGGGGATCCTTCTTGCTCCCTTAGCTATCGGGGGGGCCTTTGATGTTGGCTTTATAAGGATAGGTATTAGCTAATTCTATTAATATTCTTTCAGGTATGACTGCTTGTTCTTCATTTGCAGTTATTTGACCCTCTTTATTTATTAATGCTGTGTTCCCGCAGCTTATTTTGCCTTTATACTTTTCAAATATCTCTCCCCATCTTTCATTTTGTTTAATCTTTATATAATTATTTTCTGTTACATAAGGATTGAGAAATAACTCTCTGTATTCCAGTAATAAATCATTATAAATGATATCACTAATAGGAACATGCTTAGGAGAAGTTGAAAGGGGTGCAGAGGAAGATATAGGATCTTGAGAAATGCCATGCACAAAATTTTCCCTAACATTATTATCTCTAATTAAATTTATAGTTCTATTTGATGAGGGATCTAATAAAATGTCATTTTTAAAGTTTAACCCTAAATTATAACGCTTAAGAAGGGGAAGACCCAAGATATTTACTTCTACGTCTGCAATATAAAAATCATCTACATAAATTTTACCCAAATTAATGTCAAATATAATAGTTTTTACATCATAAATTTTAATTTTAGTATTGTTTGCAACCAGCATATGACCGATAACAGGCTTCTGCCTTGCAACAGAATCAGCTTTCAAGATGTTAAACATAGATCCTAAGTCAACAATGAGTTCCCTTTCATTTAAATTATCATACACCTGGTACAATTGTAGATTAGTCATCTCGCAAGCTTTCTTTCCGGTCTGGTCTCCGTCAAAGATCTTTTTAATGCGTAAGCATCTATCGTCTTTGAAAATGTCATCGACCTGACTAAGGTAGATTCTTGCCTCATGACCTTTACCCACGCTTGTACCTGGCGTAACATTACATGAAATATCATTAAAAAAGGTGTAATTAACATGCTGTAATTTTACAGGCCCTAAAAAATCATTTATTTGTACATTACCATTTTTCTCTTGAACCTCAGATTCCTTCGATTTCGGTACATTTACATTGACTACAATGTCATTTTTATCGAAGTTCATAGTACTGTACCGTACCTCATCGGTAAATTTTATTGGTATAATTTCAACACTCTTATTAGAATTAGCATGCAAGTTATTTATACCACTTAAATCGTTATTGTTTTCAATATTGAATCAATTCTATGGTCAAGATCACTATAATTATTGTCAACATTTTCATTATTATTATTATTATTTTTATTATGATTATTATTATTATTATTTTTATTATTATTATATTATTACCAATTTTTATTATTATTATTATTATTATTATTATATCTTTGTTAATATTATTATTAATATTATTCTCAGTGCTAGTAGTAGTGGTGGTGGTATTAGTAGTAGTAGTAGTATCATTTTTATTATTATTTTTATTAATTTCCGTATTGTTTTTATTTATAATTTCTATAGAGTTATTTGTTGCATTTTTATGATCAATGTTCAATACAATATCGTTTCTACTATCATTAAATTCATTTTCAGTTATTACTACTACGTCAGGATTGAAGGTCACAATTTTATGGCAGGACTTTAAATTTCTACGACTGGCTCCAGATGGCAGCGGGCTCAGCCGTTCTAGGCGTTTCCCGCCTTTGTTGTTGTTGTCGTTTGGTTGGCATTCATCCCCTCTTGAGCATATAATAGTGGTATAGAGGACAATTTTCAGATTCGCAGCGATAAGCCTGGTGGAGGAAGCGTTTGTGGTAATAACAATAAGTACTTGTAATATTATCAACAGCATTGTTATTGTATCTTGATTTTCGACCTACACTTCTCCCGGGGCTCATGTTTCTGTCATCAGCTGTTGACTTTCTTTCTTTAACGAGCAGTTCGACAGTGCCCGCCAGGTCTCTTATGGATTTCATCATTGCTTCTAACTGGCTTGAAATCTTCTCCTAATCGAGGCTGGTGGAGTTTTGTGGGCGTTCCTCTCTATATGAGTAACTCTCTCTATTTTGGGAGTCAGCGTCGGACAAGCCTTTTCTCTCTCTCATTAGATTTACTCTCCCCCAAGATTCTTCATTTGTTGAGGGTTGATAATGTTTTCCTTTTCGTATAAAATTTTTAAATAACTCGTCGGCCACTCGAACCATCCTGTGTAGGTTTTTGTCTTCCGACATAGCATAGAGACTCATCTGGACATTTGTTGGTAGTTCTTCTAAGAATAGGTCGATTGCAAAATTTGGGTTGTTTTCAACCAACAGATCGAAATTTCTACTACCTAAAAGGTCTTTCACTCTATTTATATATTCACTCGGTAGTTCCTCTCGTTGCATTCCCTTTTTAAAGACGGATTCGTTGCCTTAAAGCTGGTAAATAGGTTTCCTCTATATCGTCAATGAGTAATTGATAAGCATCATCTTGCAAAGGAAAGTGTATCTTTGAAACCAAAGTATTTGGTAAAATTCCTGCCAAAAGGCGCACTCGTTCATGTGTGGCATCATTATGGTTCAACTTGAAGACTGCATTCACCGCGCTCAGCCAGCTGATAACACCATATGGGTCGAAAGGAGGGAGTTGGCTGGAGGTCAAATGACTAAATTGTTTCAAAGGTGACTGGTGTTCACGGTCGTCTTGTTGTTGTTTTTGATCTAGAAGTTTTCGGCGAGTTATCTTGCTCCGCATCGGATGAAGAAAGGGAAGGTGACTCTCTCTCTCTCGTGGAGACAGAACAGTTGGTGGGGAATTTGATTTTTTTCTTCCCCTTCCTTTATTGGTGGAAACCTTAGCCTTATTTGGTTTGGTTTTAAGCGATAGTTTCTTCGCAGCAGGCATATTTTCACTTAACAAAGGGAGTTTTGTTTACAAACTTGTGATGCCTATTTCCAACGGTCGTTTGAAAGTTCAATGAGTTCTTACAGACCGATTTGAAAATTAGGCGTCCTTTGAGAATTTTGTTCGTTCGTTTGTGCAGCGAATATTTATTTTTCTGTTTATTTTTTTTTCAAATTTCGGATTTTTCTTCAATTAAGTTTTTAATACACAGTTTAATTCACGACACTTATCACAATTTGCTTAACACAAATAATAGTTTAAGTTTATACACACTGATTTATATTTAGAACAGGTTTAAATTCACAGTTATTTTTCACAAATTTACACTCCAATTTGACGGTGATCAATTACAAGTAATTAAGACAATGACAATGCAGGAATGCACCCTTAGAAGGGGGGCCGGTTTATTGTCACTAGGGGTTTACCAAAATTTGTAAGCCGAGATACTCGAGGCTGATTAATTACTAAATATAAATCAATATTGGGGTGTGTAAAATAAGAGATCAGTCGTTAATCGTTTATTAAACTATGCAAGAATGATAATTTAATAAGTGACAATCGTATAAATTGAATGGTAATATATGATAATGGGTAATCATCGACATATAATATAACTTAAACACTCGTTAATTACAGCGCAAATAAGTATGACCCATTCACTAATATAATTGACCTTTATATCAAAGGATTTAGACACAAAATCTTCAACACGACTTCCTGCCAGGAGGAGTCGGTACACAATGCCGAATCTGGCTTTGGCTCTGTCCCTTGTCGGGCTCTGGCCAATCACATTCAAATGATTTGGCATCTCTCCCGCTTAAATGCGGGGTGATGCTTTAGTTATTTCGCTGGCGCTTCGCTTTACTTAGTTACAAGGGAAGGTTTATAAGAATCGATCACCAATCTTTGTTAAGAGATGTACACGGGTGGGGCTGCAAATTCGCCTCGTACATTGGTGCACACTCCCTATGACATACATGCAAATGTTTACATACCGTCCCTACACATGTAAATTTCCACTATATATATATATATATATATATATATATATATATATATAGTATATAGTATATATATATACTATAATAGAATATATATATATAAGTATAAATATTATATATATATTATATATATATATTTAATATATATTTATATATATATATATATATATATATATATATATATATATATATAATATAATATAATATATATATATAAATATATATATATAATAAATATATATTATATATATATATATATATATATATATATATTATATAGATATAATATATATATATATTATATATACTATATTAATTATATATAATATATTACAGAAATCGAAATTCAAAATTACAATTATTCCAATAAACTCCCATGATAAAGATGCCAAATAAAATTTATTTTATATGCATTTAATCAAATGTAGAAAACATCCTCAACATCCTCATTTTTCATAAGAGGATGCGGATGCAGATGTGCCGTTAAGTGAGGATGCGGATGCAGATGCTGATGTCAATTTAAGTGAGGATGTTCCGTAAATGCGGATGCGTATGCGGATGCGGATGTGATGTCCATCACTATTTCAAAGCTCGGTTTTATTGAAAATTTTATATTTCTAGATGCTTGGATGATTTTCTATAATTGTATCCCCCTTATCCCCCATCCCAATGGCTTTCATCTCTACTCCTTTTCTTTCTTACCCCATTACTCCACCCCTCAACCTTTGCCTCAATCTGTACAAAATTCTTCTTTACATATATATATATATATTATATATATATATATATTTATATATATAATATTACATATATATATATGGAGCGCTATATATATTTTTTTTTTTTTATGTAATAGCACTATATATATATATTTATATGTTATATATAGCTTATATATAGTTATATATATTATATATAAGATGTTATATATTTTATATATATTATATATATATATATATATGATCTATAGTTTACGTATATCTATATATAGACACTAGTATATATATATATATATATTAATTATATATATATAAATATATATATATATATATATATAATAATATATATAATATATATATATATACTATATATATATATATAATATATATAAATATATATATATATATAATATATATATATATATATATTAATATATTATATAGATGGTTGAATTCTGATGGGATTCACTCACCATCATATGTGGACGAGAGTGATAGGATGTTGCGCTGAGGAGAGCATCTAATCTACATATATTAATGTCTCCAGGACGACGTGCAAGTGCCCGCTATATATGAGATGAGGAGCGATGGAATATATATAGTATATATATCTATATATATATATATATATAAGTACTAGATTATTTTTTAATATTATAATACGTAGTATTTGCAGTCATTGAAGAATATATATATATAGTATATAGCTATTATATATATGTATACTATATATATATATAGTATATATTATTATATATTTGTTATATATATATAAATAGGTATATATATATATATATATAATAATTATATCTCACCGAAAGTAGGGATTTATGCCACACGATGATGAACCTATATATATATATATTATATATATATAGTCTTTCAATAGTGTGAAGATAAATCACTTGGACCAACGAAAGATTTTGCGGCAAAACATTGAAGGTCATTTTTATAGGTAACTTGTTGCGCCCACTGATTCGCGAATATACCTCCGTTTTCCTAGATTGGGCTCTAGTTTTTTGAGATACAGGGTGGTCACAAAAATACATTAATAACAAACAATTTATGTAGGTTGTAACGTAATTCACAATTAAAAACACCTGAAAATATATATATCAAAATTGTAATGAGTAAAGGTAAATAAACAGAAATGCTAATAGTTCATAAACATCCAAATTCAGTACAAGTGAAATCACAATTAATGCATTACATTGTCTTCTGTGTGCAGAATGTGGACAATCACGTTTTGAAGGCTCTAACAATAGTCTGCCATCATGATGTGTATCCCATGTTTCCGTTGGTATGTTTCTTCCGAGACCCTTGATATTCTTTGATGGAACCTATCCCTTGTGACCACTAATTAACATCCTAAGATTATCCGGAAACCGATCTAAGTGACTATGTTGAAAGTGAACTTTTATGCTCATATTAGGCCTTCAAATTTTTGAAGTCTGAAAGCATTTTATGTACGAGTTCTACATAGTTGGCAGATTTAGGGTTGCCCCCTAAAAGTTCTGAACAACCAAGACAACTTTTCAGGCGATGCTCAACATCAGTCATGCATATCGAGCGAGGGTATGTAGGATACTCTGATCACATTGCCGCATAGGGGAGTGTAGCAAGCGGGTATATTCAAGACTGGTACAGGTATTCCAGACATATGCGGAGGGCTCAGTATTTCTACACTCCACACGCCGGCGAGATAATGTATATGACACGGCGAGATACTTCTTATCGCACGCGCTCTCATGAGATTCGTCTATCACTCTCCTCAATGTAGAGTGCTGTATATATTCTCTCTCACTTTGTCTATTCTATGTGGCTTGCGTAGGAGTAGTAATGATTCTATTAGACTCTCCGAGACAGTCATGAGTGCCTGGCATCACGAGAGCGTCTCTCTAGTGAGCGTGATCTTATCTCTCATATTATAACTCGTATTTATCCAAATGACCGCAAGAGATAAACACTAGCATTACCGGTTAATTCCGTAGTGACGCGCTGCCGCACAGAGATAAAGGGTTTGCGACTGTGCACGCGAGCGTGAAGAGACTCTCTATATATATCATAGCCGATCGGCTGTGCTCACTGCCGTTGACTAGTTCTAGGCTTTATCTCACAGCACTTCGAGTATTGAGCCATATTATATATTGCGAGAGTGCGGACTCCTTTCGTTTTGTTCGAGTGACCTATTGGAATCGAAGCAAAACTATTGCCCTGTTCAACTAAAACACACTTCAAGCTCTCGTTGAACTATCCTAATAAACAACGCCAATCTCTGGTCGGATTTAGGTAACCCATTTTGGGAGTAGGGAGTCAGGGATGGTTCCTACAAGTTACTAGGTTCTTCTTCTCAATGAAAATAGTGAAGAAGTACTAACCTCTCCTTGGGGGTCCGAGAAAAAAGTTATTTT
>JABUQX010085524.1:25000-48055 GCA_015478945.1 Trachelipus rathkii
AGACTTTATTGCCTACTAAACGCAAATGCAAAGTGACAAGCTTCTTTTGATGAGCTTTCTAAAGATGTTGAAACTTCATTGATCCTTTTGCACAATTTCAGGGTGAGGGTTATTTACAGAGCCATGATATACCAATAATAGTCCAAGTGAATCGGAGGTTACCCTAGAGTATGCGAGGAGGTGAAGATGTTTTACCTTTTTTGAGCCCTACAACCCCTACAGAACAAACAGATAAAGAGCTCATGGGAGTCTGCTGGACACTCAAGTGCATAGTATTACAAATAAATTATGAAAGACGCCGACGTGACAGTTCTTTAGTTACGGAAATTGTCTTGCTTCGGAATGTTGTGGCAGGTGAAATAAAGAAAAGAAAAAAAATTGACAAAAATAATACAAGTGGAAGAAATATTGGTTGATTGAAAATAATATGTTTGTCTTGTAGTCATTTCTAGACGTGTGAACAGTCATTTATAATGTTTCTGAGCACTCCACCCGTAACTTCAAATCTGCTGAGGAGATCTTTTCAAAAATACAAAAGTTTTATATTTGAGAAAGTAACCATGACCGTAAGGTTAAGTGAATTGGCTGTAATTAGCAATAGTGTACTGATACGGGTCGCGCCCTGGAACGAAGAAATATATTAGTCCGCGAACATGTTTTGTGATGCAAACAGAGATCGAAAGGGGATTAATCAGCCCACATTCTAGTAAGACTGATTAATGTCAAAGTAAACAAGTAATGACTAAGGATGTAGCATGATCAAATGTTGTATGGGTCTGTACTTTAGGTACAGTATTTTGCTTTATCTTGTAGCAATAAACAAAGTATATGGTAAAAGCGTTTTAAAAATGCGCGGTCTCTCTTATTTATATATATATATATACTAGATATATATATATATATATCTTATAAAATAATATAATATATATATAATATATATATATATTATATATATACTTATATATATATATATTATATATATATAATATATATATATATATATATATATATATATATATATATATATATACATATATATATATATATATATATATGAACCTTTTTTTCATTGTAATACACTCTGGTTCTTTTGTAATGCTAATGAGATTTTTCTTTGATATGAACCAAGAAAAAAAAAACTTTTTTTGTCATTCAAGTTCCAAATTATCCACCCCGTACATGACTAAGGGGGCGCACGGTCAGGGGCTAGAAGAAAATAAGTTCGGGCGGGGGGGCCGCAACTGAACCTTAGTTAGCCATTAATATAATTATATATAGTATATAGTATAGTAGGTATACATACATATATATGACGTATATATATATATTATTTTTATATATTAAATATATATATATATATATTATATATATATATATAAAGAATCATAATATTTAATATTTTACAAGTATATTTGTTACATGCCATAAGATTATGAAATAATAATAATAATAATCATATAATAATAATAATAATAATAATAATAATAATAATAATAATAATAATAATAATAATAATAATTAATATTAATAATAATAATAATTTGAATAATAATTTGAATAATAATATGAATAATAATAATAAATGAAACTTTTAAATGTGAAAAGAAGAAAAATGCATTGAAATTTTATTAACTTTTTAAAAATATATTTAAAAATATTTTATCCTAGGAAAAAAAATATGTGGAATAAAATGAATAAGTAAAATAAATAATTAATTTTATTTCTTCCATATTTATATTTAAAAATTAATAGTTACCCATATTACTTTAAGAAAACAATTTTTAAATTCATTGCCAAAATTATTTGACGAACAGTTACATATATCATTTAATTTTATCTAAAATTTGAAATTCTGATATTTGAAGTTAAAAAATAATTTGGTTTGGTTCACATAACTAATATATTGCACTTGCACACTAAAAAGAAACGAACAAATAATATATTTTTTTCGACTTGTCCGATAAATTTCTAATTTTCAGAGCTTAAATAGTCAGCCGAGAAATATATTTTACCTAGAAATTTTTTTTGTATACTCAAAAGAAACTTTTTTTTAAAATTTCCACAAAATGTTTTGTGAAAATTTGTTCCAAGAACAAATATAAAATTACTGCATATAGAAAGAAATTTTCTAAGTAAAAAATGTGCATCTCCCGCGATTATATATGCTCTGAATATTACATTCATATCGCATGAGCAGAAAAAAAAATTAACTAAATTTTTCATTTTAAAAACGAAAAAAAGTGGATTTTGAATTTCGATATTGCTGAGCACAAATTTCAAAATATCAAAAACTACTTCGTGCATGTTGTAGGTCAGTGATTCCCAACCTTTTATAATTCACGGCACCCTATTTAAGGCTTTGGAATTTTTGAGGCACACTTGTTATTATAATAATAATAATAATAATAATAATAATAATAATAATAATAATAATAATAATAATAATAATAATAATAATAATAATAATAATAATAATAATAATAATAATAATAATAATAATAATAATAATAATAATAATAATAATAGATTTTAAATTTAAAATATCAATAAAACATACCTGTTAAAATTTGAAAGCTGGAGTTTGCGGTTTAGAATCGATTAATGGGAAATTTGTGCTTGATGCTTGGAGCACAAATATTGTATGTTAGGTCTGATGTTTGTTAACGCAACAGGCATATTTTCCTGAAGATTCAACAATCTATTTCTTGTTTTGCATTTTATTATGACCATTGCAGAGAAAGCTTGTTCACAAAAGTATGATGTTGAAAATGGCAAAAGGAAACTTGTGGCTTTTTCTACTAGGTTAGGATACTCCTTTTGTATGCTAAGCCAAAAATCAGCCGCTGATAAGTCAGTCTTCTCAAGTTTAATTTTCAGTAAAGAATCAGCGCAGAGATCATTAAATTCGTTTCTTTCAGTAGCTGTGAAATCTAGTTATTCAGCAATATCTGCCTTGTGAAATGGGGAAACAATCCACTCAAGATTCTTAACGGAAAGAGAAGGAAAGTACTTATCTACTGCATCTTGCAATTTTGATAAATGATCAAGAATAAGGTCTTTTAGCTTTTCCTCGCCATTACATTTCGAAAATTTTAAAAGGGATGGAAAATTTGAAAAATCACTTTTCTCAATTGCAGACTTCCAAGAAGCTACCTTTCTCATGAAACCTTTCATTTCATTGGTTGAAGAAACTGTTGTTTCTTGTCGTCCCTGTAATGAAGTATTTAATACATTTAGTTTACTAAATATATCTGACAGATATGACAGCTGTAAACACCAATCATCATTTTGCAGCAACCTAGGAAAATGCATCATGTTTCTCTTTCTCAAAAAAGACTTTTAGTTCTTCTTTGAGTGTGAGAACGCGGTTCAGTACTCTACCACGAGATAATAATGAGATATATGGTGCATCCATTTCACAACATTTTTTCAAAGAGTCTTCACTTCAAAGGTCGCGATTTAATGTAATTTATCATCTTCACAACCTGATTTATAACTTCAGCAAACTGCTCACCACAATTTTTCCCTACTAGTGCTTCTCTGTGCAGAAAGCAGTGAGTTATTTTCAATGATACATTTTCCTGTAAAGCTGGCGCAATAAATCCTTTATGCTTTCCTGTCATTTCATGAAAGACCATGGTTATTGAGATAGGAAGAGACGGAAGCGAAATTATCGGCACCGGTACTAGTTGTTTCCAACTCTTTGCAAAACAAAAGCTGCTCCACGATATATTTACCGTCAATAAATCTACAGAATCCAAGAAGCTAATTTTTGGCAGTAATATCAGTACTTTCATCTATTTGTAAAGCAAATTTATGGTGAGTTTTTATTTTATCTGTGACTTGTTCATTTATATTTAATGACATTTCAGATATTCTATGGCTAATAGTATTGTTTGAGAGAGGAACCTTTGAAATTTTGGTATGGTTTCACTGATAATTTTGCACGCCGGGATAATGATATCCTCTCCAGCTGTATGAGGTTTCATTTTCTTGGCGAGCAGTTCGGCAACTTTAAATGAAGCTGCGAGAGAAGCGTCACTTGTGGTAAATCTCTTCAACATTCTATTACCAACTTTTTCTTGATTTTCTAATAGCCTTGAAAAATATGAGCCAGGTTTCTGGGATACACCTGGGTGCTTCGTAGCAAGATGTCTCTTAAGTTTGCTGGGTACCATGGCTTAGCGTTTCACCACACACTAAGCACAAGGGACATGGATTATCTGCATCGTTGTTCCATGAAAATCCGTAAGACAAATAACTCTCTAAATACGTTCTTTTCTTTAAAAGAAATTCTTTTGATGTTGAAGATCCAGGAATGAAAATGTTAAAATTACTCTCACTTAAAGTAGGTGGTATAAGTTCGCTCTCCTATTTCTTGAAAATTTTAGAACATTTCTAGCACAAATTTTAAAACAAAATGGAAAGCAGTTTTAAATTAACAATAGACATAGACTCATAGACTTATAGAGGTCATAGAGACATAGAGCATCTTACTGTCTTACGCCTGGCAGAGACCTTTGTCCTGCAACTTACGTAATATATAGGCCTATATATATATATATATATATATATATATATATATATATATATATATATATATATATATATATATATATATATATATATATATATATATATATATATATATATATATATATATATATATATATTTATATATATATATATATAGAGCAGCATATATATATATATATATATATATATATATATATATATATATATATATGTTATATATATATATATATATATATATATATATATATATATAAGTTATATATATATATATGTTATATATGTATATATATATATAAGGTATATATATATATATACATATATATATATATGAGTATATATATAGTTATATATATATATATATATATATATATATATAACATATATATATATGTATATATATATATATATATATATATATATATATATATATATATATATATATATATATATATATATATATATATATATATATATATATATATATATATGTGTATGTAAATTATATATATATATATATATATATATATATATATATATATAATAGGTAATAGAGGGAGGTAAGATATATATGGTGGTGGGCAGGTATATATATATATATATATATATATATATATATATATATAATATATATATATATATTTATATAATTAACTTTCAGGAGAGAGGGAGGTTAAAGCCTTCTTAAAGAATTTTTGCCTAATAAATTGAAAACGTAATTTCATTAAAATGGTTAAAGATGTTACAATTAGATTAAAATCACGCGGCACCCCTGACAGATCTCGCGGCATACCTAAGTGCCGCGGAACACCGGTTGGGAATCTCTGTTGTAGGTAATGGACCCATCAATGTATATTTCAAGTTTGAAGTCATTTCAAAAGAAATTGTAGGCCGCAGGGGCGTAACTAACGGCCCCGCAGACCCCGCGGTGCGGGGGGGCCCACGCAGGTAAAGGGGCCTATAATTGCGAAGAGCAAATAAACGAAATAATAAATGAAATATGAAAAAATACATAATTTACACTATATTATATATATATATATATATATATATATATATAAATATATATATATTATATAGATATGTATAAAGAGATATATATATATATATATATATATATATATATATATATATATATATATATATATATATATATATATATATATATATATATATATATATAATATATATTTAGTATATATAGATATATATCTATATATATATATATAAGGTTATATGTTATATATATATATATATATATATATATATAGTATAGTATAAGGCCTTAAATATTAATATCAATAAATCTTTAGGTTTGATGTTGACTGGACAGTATAAAAAATATCACAATATTTCACTTTTTCAAACATTTGAATTTTGAAAGTGAAAATTTATATATTTTTCTACTCATCCGATCAACATCAAATCTTCAGGGCTTGTATATAGTCGGGCGAGATGCATCTTTTTTACTTATATATATTTTTTGCATACTCAAAAGAAAAATTTTAAAAACGAAAAATACTTTTGGTAAAATTTGTTCCAAATAACAAATCCAAAAATTTTGCATATACAAAGAAATTATCTAAGTAAAAAAATGTGCCTCTCTCCCGACTACATATGCCTTGAAAATTTCATCCACTTCGCCCGAACAGGAAAAAATTATCGCAATTTTTCATTTCAAAATAAAAAAAGTGGGTTTGGAAATTGGACAACGCTGAGCACAAAACTCAAAAAATCGAAAAATCCTCTTTGACTATTGTAGGTAATGAACCTATCTATGCATATTTCAAGTTTCAAGTTTGAAGTCATTTCGAAAAAAATTCTGGAAGTTGATACGAAAATGTCAAAAACATGGGTTTTGAAAAATTAAAAATTCTGAAAGAATGACTAAAGTCACAGAAAAACACCCGAAAACAACGTTTTAGAGGGCAAAAAAGCTACAGTTTGGTTTATGTTCATTTTAGAGGGTAAAAATTGGAGAGTGCCCTTAAGAAATAGTTGCACCTCCCCTGAAGAAAAATTTGTGGGTTTTTATAACATAACAGAGAACAGTGCCGAAAACTTTGAAAAAACAAATAATTAAGGTATTAGATAACAAAAACATTAAATTAGAAAAATGCAGAGGTCAAGGCTATGATGGAGGAGCAAATATGCGAGGGAAATATTCAGGACTTCAGGCTCATATATAGAAAATTGTTCCAAATGCAGAATACATTCATTGTGCAGCTCATAATTTAAATTTAATTCTTAATGATTCTGTAAAAGATATAATGGCTCTTCAAAAATTTTATGACAAACTGGAAAAGTATATGTGTATTTCAGTTCTAGTACAGCTCGGTGGCAAGGAATTAACAGCTGTTCAACAAATAACGAATGCATCACAAAAACACTAAAAAATTGTGTCCAACTAGGTGGTCATCCAAGTATGATTCCTTACTAGCAATAAAAAACAATTTCAAAAGTATTTCGCAGTTCTTATCTCAAGTGATATTTATGAGTAAGAAGTCAAGTCTCAGGAAGCAATTAGAAAATTTTGAGTTTATTCTCTGTCTTGTGTTTCAAAGTAAAGTATTGGAAAGCATCAATGTTGTCTCAAAAATATTGCAAAGTCCAAATACAGATCTTCAGAAAGCAACTTACCTATTGGGACAAGCAAAATCAAACTTATGTGAGCTAAGACACAAATTTGAAGATGTAGTGAGAGAAACTACGGAGTTAGCACATCATTGGAACATTGAAGCAAAAATTACTTCCAGACGTCAAATACAGATTAAAAAGTTTTTTGATGAGCTTTTTTATCTTATGAAAGAATTGAAGACCCATTGAAAGCCTTTAGAATAAGGGTTTTCAATAAATATCTTGATATATTAAATGAATAGATAACTACTCGTTTCATTAGCATGAACAATGTTAATGAGTTATTTTCATTTCTTGCTCCTGCAGCAATAGCAGAGCTACGAAATGAAAAATTGCAAGAAAAGGCTACAAAACTGGTAGAAAAATACGATTTAGATTTATTTATCTTTCAGTTTATGAACAATTAATCACCTTCAAAGCATTAATGACTACAGAAGTGAAAATGAAAAATATGGTAACTATTAAAGATTTAGCAAACTTTTTATTCGAAGAAAACAGCTGCTTATCAAGTAGCTTACCAGACTTGTGTACAGCAGTTCAGTTGTATTTCACGTTACCAGTAACATCTGCAACAGCTGATGTTCTTCATGTTTCTGTCCAACCCAAAGTCTCTCTTTCTACTTTCCTGCATTTATTCATTTATCTACTTGAAACAATCTTTCACACAAATACATTTTCACCTTTAAACATTCAAACTCAATCGTTCTTCTGTTTGTAATGTTTTTAAAATCCTATTTCCTCGTGATCTTTCCTGAAAAGATCACATTCTTCTCACACTAAGTAACCTTCAAAGAGGTTACCTTGTAGGAGACGTCTTCAGAATTTCTTCACAACAGTCCTGTTGCTTGCTCTTGATGAACGCGTTGTATATATATATATATATATATATATATATATATATATATATATATATATATATATATATATATATATAATATATATATATGTATATATATATATATCTTACATTTTATCTTACATCTTACATCCGCTCCCAGGAAGGCTCATTATGAGCCTGTCAGCACGGCCAACCTCTTCTTCCACTCCCTTCTATCTTCCAAGACCCGTTCTTCGATCAGCTGAATCATAGATGGCATTTGATGTCTTCTCAGCGAATCTTCTACGGAGTCCTTCCATTTCTTCCGTGGTCTTCCCCTTGGTCTGCCTCCTTCCGGTCTCCAGTCCCACCTCCTCCTGGCCACCCTGCCACGCTCCATCCTTTCCAAATGTCCCCACCACCTTAGTCTTGCTACATCTACTTTGTTAATAATAGGTATTACTCCTATACCTTCTCTAATTCTTTCGTTTCTCACTCTGTCCCTCCTGGTCTTTCCGGCCATCGCTCTCAATACATTCATTTCAGCAGTCTGCACTCTGCTCTCCTCTCTTGTTGTCATACTCCATGTTTCCGCCCCATACAGAAGAACCGGTGTTAAAATGCTCTCGAAAATTATCTTCTTCACCTCCCCTCCAATCTCATTATCCCTGATGATAGGATACAAAGCTCTAACTGTTCTCCCGTACTTATCAATTCTACTCGCAATCTCCAAGGCACTTCCTCCCTCTCTACCAAACATTCCCCCCAGATACTTGTATTTCTCTACGTTTTTAATCACCACACCATCCACCTCCACCACCAACTCTTCTCCATCCTCTCTACTAACTATCATAATTTCTGTTTTATCTACGTTCATGCACAGGCCCGCTTCTCTCAGTTTACTATCAAAAGCCAACACCACCCTCCTCAGTTTATCTCCGTCTTCACTCCAGCACGCCAGGTCATCCGCATAAGCCATCACATCTCCATCCAAGTCCTCCACCTCCTCCCTCACTGCCCTAATTACCACATCCAAATATGCTACAAACAGAATTGGTGACAATACACTTCCCTGCTTAACGCCAGCTCCCACCTCAAACCATTTCTCGTTTTCATATCCCGTTCTTACATTACATTTGTCATTTTTATACATACTCTCCAAAGCCTTTCTTAAGTAACCACCCACTCCGTAATCTCTCTCTAAAACCTCGAACAATTTCTTCCTAGGTACTGAATCGAATGCCTTTCTCAGATCTATAAATGCGATGTATGCCTTTTTGTTGTATTCTATTATCTTTTCCGTTATCATTCTCAGGGCGAACATAAGATCTGTGGTGCTTCTATTCGCCCTGTACCCATACTGCTCCTCTCCAAGTCTGGGTTCCACAATTGCCCTCACTCTTCTTTCAAGTATCCTTTCGTATACTTTTGCCAGATGGTCCAATAACGAAATACCTCTGTAATTATTACATTCACCCACATCTCCCTTTCCTTTATATATTGGTATAATGATGGTTTTACCCCATCCCTCTGGAACCTCACTTTCTCTCCAGCACTTGTTGATAAACTTCAACACTGCTTCCTTCACACACTCTCCTCCCTCTTTTATTAATTCCATGGGCAGTCCATCTTCTCCCGGGGTCTTTCCGTTGTTCCTTTTCCTTAATGCCCCCTCCAGCTCTTCCCTTCCTCACCCCTGCTTCCTCCCCTGGTCTCACTTCTTCTAACTCCTCCTCCACTTCCTGACCCTCCTCACCCAGAAGTTTTCCAAAATATACTATATATATATATATATATATATATATATATATATATATATATATATATATATATATATATATATATATATATATATATATATATATATATATATATATATATAATGCGTTTCATAATTATTTTGGATGCAATCATACAGCTTTTGTTCAAAGTGTGAAGTTTAATAATTTTCACTTACCGAATCAGTTATTGCGCTCTCTCTCTCTCTCTCTCTCTCTCTCTCTCTCTCTCTCTCTCTCTCTCTCTCTCTCTCTCTCTCTCTCTCTCTCTCTCTCTCTCTCTCTCTCTCTCTCTCTCTCTAATCTTTGTTTTTGGAATGTTGCGTTACTCTTCTTATAATACTGCCATTACAGTAGACACTGTTCGACACTCGTGCGACTCCTCAATCTACACAGTTTCATTCTTTCTCTCTCTAACTCTTATCACAGACTTAATCGCTATGCTCAGTCTTACATGTACTCAACTGATAAATTATAGAAACTTTCTATCTTCAACTTCCCTTCATTTAAACACTTTCAAATGCCGTGAATTGGTTTATGTCGGCCATTGATTAATTGACTCTGCAAATAGACTTCCCAACTGTGTTGGGCTTCATAAAGACCTTTGGAGTTTTCTACCAAAAGGTCATATATATATATATATATATATATATATATATATATATATATATATATATATATATATATATATATATATATATATATATATATATATATATATATATATATATATATATACATATATATATTCAATAAAATTTATATAGATATTATATATATATATTATATATATTATATATATTATTATATATATATATATATATATATATATATATATATATATATATATATATATATATATATATATATTATATATATATATATATATATATATCTGTTTTTTTTTAAATATATATATATATATATATATATATATATATATATATATATATATATATATATATATATATAGATTTTAATTAATGCAAAAAAATATATATATATAAACATAACTGTATATATAAATATATATATATATATATATATATATATATATATATAGATTATTATATATATATATATATATATAGGTAATTGTTTTAAATATATATATTTTATATATATATAAATATATATACATCTATCCCTACACGTACTCTTAGAGTTAAAGATATATATACACATATATATATATATATATATATATATATATATATATATATATATATATATATATATATATATATATATATATATATATATATATATATATATTATATGAAAAAAGAAAGATCATAGCATTATCAAATCTAGATAAATATATATATATATATATATATATATATATATATATATATATATATATATTACAGTATTATCGAAATTAATTAATAATGTTCCTAATGTTCCTACCATTGCTCTATCTCAAATAGGAATAATCGGATTAAGAAATCCAGCCCAATTTTCTTGTAGAAAATGATAGCAACCAATACTTTTCTGAAACATCGAACATATTTTAGGAAAATACAAGGAAAGGAGGTTCACATCAAACATTTATTTGAAGTTAACAACAATGCGTAACAAATTGTCTTCTATGTAGGAGAATGTATTATTGTTTAAAGTTCAAACATTAAATTTTCCTTTAAATTTTTTTTTTTTTTTTTTTTTTTTTTTTTTTTTTTTTTTTTTTACAGTTGTCACCACCGCTCACGGGCGGAGCCCTATTCAAGGAGGGGGTCTTGTACACCACAGATATTCATCAACTAAAGTAAATTTCGCAGATGAGCACAGACGCAGGCTTTAAAGTAAGAGAAATTAAATTCAGCAGGAAACAGAAGATGGAAGAGAATTCCACAGAACAGAGTTGGCAGGAAAGAAGGAAGCACCGCAGCGAACTAGCCTGGAGTTACCAATTTCAACACAAAACTCATGCGCAGACACAGAACCCCTTAAGCTATGAGGGCGTCGTAAAGGTGGTGGTACGCGAGTGATAAGTTCTCGAGCACCTGCCGTTGCAGTGCCCTATAGGAAAAGAGATAAAGCACCAACATCGCGCCGCAAAGATAGAGGGTCAAGTGAACTGGAAAGTGCAGAACAGTTTATAAGCCTTTTCCCCTTTGACTCGACCCTATCAAAAAGCCGGGTGAAACCGAAGACCCCCCAGATATGAGAGCAGTACTCCATACAAGGGCGGATGAGACCCTTGTATAGCTAGAACAACTGAGAAGAGGAAACAAAGTCTCGCAGTCTAAATAGAAATCCCAGTTTCTTTGAGGCCGCCCTAGCAACCGCTATGATGTGAGGTTTCCAAGATTTTTTTTGTTTATGTTAATTAAGGCCAAGGATGTTTATATTGTCAATAGGAAAGACGAAAGAACCGTCGAAAGAGATAGGAAAGTTAGAAGGTCTCTTAGAGAGAAAGATTTGTAGAAGTTGGGTTTTTAAAGAATTGAATTTTACAAGGTTGAGACGCCCTCATCCGGAAATTCTATCCAGATCAGCGAGAATAGAATCGAAAAGATTAAGACGAGAAGCAATTCTAGAAGTAAAAGAGGGAGCAGAATTGAAATGAGTTGAAGAATTAAGGGTCGAGTCCTCGGCATACGAGTGGATAGAGTTAGATGTGCAGGTGAGAAGATCATTAATGAAAAGTAGGAATAAAGTAGGAGATAAGACAGAACCCTGAGGAACACCACTATTGATAGAAAAAGAAGAAGAAGTCGCCCCATCAACAACAGCCGATATTGAGTGATTTTAAAGAAAACGAGACATAAGCAAGCAAAGAGAAGGAGGAAATCCAAAGGAGGGGAGCTTGGAGAGCAGTGACGCGTGCCATAACCGGTCAAATGCCTTGAATATGTCATGCGCCACCAAGCAAGTCTCCCCGTAGTTCCTAATAGGGGAAAACTATAAATCAGTAAGATAGGAAAGTATATCGCCAGTAGACCTCGAGCGCCGAAAGCCGTACTGGCGATCGGAAAGAAGTGAATGAGATTCCAGATGATCTAAGAAATGAGAGTTGAGAAGGGTTTCAAAGATCTTAGATAGAATACAAGTGAGAGCTATAGGGCGATAGTTAGAAGGATCAAAGTAACTTCCTTTTTTAATAGGTTGGACATAAAGTGTTTCCCAACACCTGAGGGGAAAGTATTAGTATTGAGACACAGAGAATAGAAGTTTGAACGAGGGCTGGGCCATGGGACGTAAAGCAAGCATTCCTTCAAAACTCAGGAGAATGCCATCCGAGCCACCCGCCTTCCTAACGTTCATAGATTTCAGGAGCCCATGCACCCGATCAAATGTAATCACAGGCAAAGGCATAGGACACCTGAGAGAAGAAGGAGGAGGAAGAGGAATGCCAGAATCGTCAAGGGTTGAATTAGAGGAAAATAGGAGGCTGAAGAGATTGGCCTTTTCAGTTGGAGAATTAGCAACAGAACCATCAGATCAACTAAGAGTAGGAAAGACAGATTTACAGAATTTGTTAGAGATATTTTGACAAGAGGCCAGAAAGATTTATCAGTAGGAGAACCAAGGAGGTTGGCGAACTTTCGTTTGATGAAAGCCCGCTTTGCTCGACGAAGAGTATCCCATGCAACGATTTCTAGTCTGAATGAAAATTAGCAAGAGTGATAGAAGAACGAGACTTTTTCCACTCCCGATACGCACTGTCTCTAGCCTGAATGGTCATAGAACAAGCACGATCGAACCATGGATTACGAGGAGAGAAAGATTTACTCGAAGAAGGAATGAACCTGCTCATCACATTAACGATTACAGCTCCCACCTTAGCGGCAGAAGTCGAAGCGTCACCAGAGTCAAAACAGTCCTTCCAATTATAGCTATCGTAGAAACGACACAAGGCCCTCCAATCGGCCCGATCAAAGAGGGAGAAAAATGCATAGGGCAGGATGGAGCTGTTAGAGAGAAAGTTTTAAAATTGAGAGATATAAGGTTGTGGTCAGATTTACCGATAGGAATGAAAGTTGTGTATTTAAGGAGAGAAGGACTAGTGGTGAAACATAGGTCAAGCGTGTTCAAGAATTGGTTGGGACGATCCGGAGTGTGTGGGGGCTCTTTAATAAATTGCTAAAGATCGTTGAGGATGCTGAATGGTTCGGCCTCCTACTCACCTAAATCAGTATGAGAATACCCCAACGATTCAGTGTTGTGTACATTGAAATCTCCTAAATAGAGGACCTCAGTATTTGGATGAGAAGATATAACAGTCTCGTGAGAAGTAGTAAGATATTCAAAAAAGGAGTAAAAATCTGTTTTGTTAGGAGAACAGTAGCAGAAGCACAAGATTATTTTAGTAGAAGGAAGAAAGATTTTAAGTCACAGAACATCAAAGTTAGGAGATTCGAGATTCTCGAGACGTGTTAGAGGAGTGTTTATGTTTACATAGGCACATACTCCATCCTTCAGACGGAAATTGTGAAATAAGTTATAGTTGGATATATTAAACGAGTTAGAAGATGAATTCCTAGCCATCTGGGTCTCAGACAGGAGCAAAAGGTTAAAGTTAGAGTTAGAGGGGTGGTATTCCACGGATGCAAAGTTAGAATGTAAGCCGCGAATGTTGGTAAAGTCTATAGAAAGTCCGCGCCTGTTCAAATCTGCCATCCTACACGCACACACAACCGCAACAAAACAAAAACAACATACAAAAACAAACAGACCAAAAAAACTAATGTGGTTACTATTAGAATCTATTATTGTTTAAAGTTTTTTGATTACTAATATGATTGAAATTTAGAAAACTATTTTGCAAATACATTATGCTTTATTGTTTTAAATATCTTTTATATGAACTTTTCACTAATATTAAGATGCAATGATTTTTAATGTTGCTTCTCTATTATATGACCTTGTTACGTTAAAATATTGTTTTTAAAGTTACGTTTTAAAAAATTTCAGATCTGTTTGATGGTTAAAAATGTCACGTGCTCAGAAAGTTGTTAATTTTCTCATTTTATCGCAATATCTATTAAGGAACTAGAATATCAGGTCTGTTCGCCTATCGCAAGTTTTCAAGTGCTGCTTGCAAGTGAAATTTAAATTCACTTTTCACAAAGGAGGTCAGGAAAGTTACAAAGTACTAATAAAGATTTGAAAAATCTTTCATCTTTTAATACATATAAATAAGATATATATATATATATATATATATATATATATATATATTATATATATATATATATATATATATATATATATATATATATATATATATATATATATATATATATATATATATATATATATATATATATATAAATAATATAAGATATAGATAATTGGTTTAGAGTGACATCAATTCATACTAAAAACCAATAGCCATTAGGAAAGGAATACTACTGCCGGAATGCTGGTCCGTTCCTTAGGCGGAAAATGTAAAAAAGCAAAAAGAAGAAAACATTCAAAAATTATAGCCATTGTAATGAATACATTTCTTTGGAATAATGCAAAATTTTGATAGGAAAATGTAAAAAAAATAAAAAAATAAAAAATATTATTGCTAATAATTATAGTAATATGATTAGAGAGCCTATTTATAGACCTTTTATTGGTTACTCGTTAAAATAAATAGACTTTCTATTAAATTTTGCTTTTTTTTTTTTACTAAAGAATACCCCAAGGGTATACTCGCACCGATGGCAGGGAGTCGGGGTCTCTCGGTTCGGGAACTACGGGTAGGGACTATTCTCCGGGAGTGGCCTCCGGAACCCCGCTCTTTGGTATTTGGGTGTCGTGGGGGTTCCTCCTCCCCCCCTACGGGGTATGGAAAACGTCCCCTGTGTCCCCGTCGGCTCGAGCCCCCTACATTGCCGTGTAATACCTTTACAAATAATATATATATATATATTATGTCCCCTGCTTCTAAAAAATATAGCCAATATTTATTTTATTTATTTTTTTTATTTTTTACATTTTCCTAACTAAAATTTTACAAGGATTCCAAAAATGTATTCCTTTTCGCTGTAGCTATTGTAGTTTTTGAGATATGATTTTTTTTTTTTTTTTTTTTTTTTTTTTTTTTTTTTTTTTACAGTTTCCGCAATAAAATTTTGCCAGGATTCCAACAATGTATTCCTTTTTCCTGTAACTATTGTAGTTTTTGAGATATGGATCGATGATAGTTGTCGCTCTAAACCAAATATCACCTATATATATATATATATATATATATATATATATATATATATATATATATATATATATATATATATATATATATATATATATATATATATATATATATATATAAGGTTAACATTAAATATTTACACACACACATATATATATATATATATATATATATATATATATATATATATATATATAAATATATATATATATATATATATATATATATTTTTTTTCTCTATATTATATATTTTTTATATATATATATATATATATATATATATATATATATATATATATATTATATATATATATATATATATATATATATTATCTGCCTCCACCTCCATATACAGATCGATTGCATGGATTCAAACACATTTCATAAAAGTGAAATAAAAAGTGTGTAGATTCAAATTTAAACTATAGTAATAAAGCAGTTTGTATTAAATATTTTTAAAAAAAGTTTACATCTTTGAAAACTAACATAACTCAACTTAACTGATAGATAATGTAATTTATTTGTATATTTATTTCTTTCACTCTGCATTGTTAAAAAAAATAAATGAAATAAAACGCATATGGCCCCAAGAGAGCTTTCAATACTTTATTCGATTAAGTAGATTTTAAAAAAAAAATTGACTTAAGCTTAACTGGAAGCAGATAACGACATGAGCCATATATATATATATATATATATATATATATATATATATATATATATATATATATATATATATATATATATATATATATATATATATATATATATATATATATATACGAGTATATACTTGGAGAAACCTTCAAATGATAGAACAACGTTTTAAGTTGTGTTTTTTTTCAAATCAGATAATTAATAGTTATTCAAATTTATGGGGGAAAAATAAATTAGTTCTTTTGTACGTTAAGTTTAATTTTATTATTATTTATGTTTTATTTAATTGATATTTTTTGAGATTTCAAGAAAAAAAAACTCATGTAGTCTTCAATATTTTGAAGATGAAATTAAATATATATAATGAAATATTATTTTATAAATAAAACTTAAAAAAATGTTCAAACAATTTATTTAATTTATTAGTTTTGTTTTTAACGTTTTTAACTTTGAAATATGGAATCTCTTCCAATATGTGATCAACCGAAATTCTTTGATCTCACATTTTAAAACAGTGATCAACTAGGAAAAAAAATTTAAATATTTGAAATATTTAATATTTAAAAATTAAGGAAATAATTTACAAATATCATAATTTATATTAACGGTAATTTTCTCTAACATTCTTTGTAAAATTTGAATCTAGGTCAGGTTTAGGTTTAGCGTATCGTCTATCCATATTGGTTAGGACCCTACTAGTTTTGGTTATGGTACGTTTTGCTAGGTATACACAGAGTAGTAAATTTGTGTATATTTCACAAATCTTACCATAACCTGAACTAATAGGGACAAAAACCTTGGCCTAACCTATATTGGTCGACGATGCCGTAAACCTAGACCTAGCCTATATAGATCGACGTTGCCGTAAACATAGACCTGATATATATATATATATATATATATATATACGGCAGGAAGAAAGAAGATATATAAGTTATATTATATATATATATATATATATATATATATATATATATATATTATTATAAATATATATATATATATATATATATATATATATATATGTTATATATATATACATATATATATAGATATATATAAATATAAATATATATATATATATATATATATATATATATATATATATATATATATATATATATATTTATATATAAAAATATATATATATATATATATATATATATATATATATATATTATATATATATATATATATATATATATAAATATATATATTATATATATATATATATATATATATATATATATATATATATATATATATATATATATATATATATATATATATATATATATATATATATATATATATATCAGTAGATAAACTCCTTTTTTTTAAAAAAAGAAAAAATAACTAATGTTTTTATAAAAACTATTTAAATCATGTTTATTCGTTTTTTTACCTTTAAAATCAATATTATATGTTTTTTATTATTATATAGTATTTATATCACTTAAATTAATGTTTTTATAAGTTTTTGAGTCAAAATATTTATATTAAGCACTCAAAAAAAACAATTTAATTTTAAAGACACTTCCTCACTTTTCTCAAAAACATATTGGGGTTATTTTCTATATATATATATATATATATATATATATATATATATATATATATATATATATATATATATATATATATATATATATATATATATATATATATATATATCTATATATATAAATATAGATATCTTTATATATCTCTATATATATATATGTATATATATATTATTATATATATATATATATATATATATATATATTATATATATATATATATACATACATACATATATGTGTAAAAATATTAAATATAGAGCCATATATTATATACTTCTTTATCCACATCAGTATTCACATAAATTATTGTTATATCTTATAATCTAGATATATATTTATTTCTTTTTATTATTAGATTTTTTTAGAGTAACTGACATATATATATATATATATATATATATATATATATATATATATATATATATATATATATATTGGTTTTGGAGGCAAAATCACCCATTCTTTACCCTTGGACTAAAACTGATAAATCTTGGTTTATCAGAAATTATCGCTGTCTTCAAATCCAGAAACTTCTTTTTAAACATTTCATCCCGAAAAGGACAAAAAATTAGTTCTTCTCTCTCTCTCTCTCTCTCTCTCTCTCTCTCTCTCTCTCTCTCTCTCTCTCTCTCTCTCTCTCTCTCTCTCTCTCTCTTCTTTTTCTCTTCTTCTCTCTCTCTCTCTCTCTCTCTCTCTCTCTCTCTCTCTCTCTCTCTCTCTCTCTCTCTCTCTCTCTCTCTCTCTCTCTCTCTCTCTCTCTCTCTCTCTCTCTCTCTCTCTCTCTCTCTCTCTCTCTCTCTCTCTCTTCTCCCCTCTCACTCTCTCTCTTTTGCGTAACTTCTGCTAAAACTGAACTGTTTGCTCAAACATTTCCATCTTATTCCACTCTAGACGTTTCCAGAGCTATTCCACCTCTCCGACGAGTTTCAACTCATTAAAATGATATTCCTACACTCTCTGAGCTTAACACTAAGAAGACGGAGAGTGCTGAAGTTATCCCTCCAATGGTCCTCAAAACTTGTGCTTCTGAGCTTGCTTCCTAACTGCATATCACTTCAATCTCCCTCCAGCTTGAAGAGTGCATTCATCACCCAGAATGTGCTGAAGAAGCGTGACGGAACCCAGTCAACAGTCCAACTATCGTCATATTCCTTTAAACTCTGTTCTTACTAAAGTTGAATCTATTCTTAACAAAAAGATTTAGAAACATCTTAAATCTTCTAATCTTATCTCTGATTGTCAGTATGGCTTCTGTAAGGACCATTCGACTGGTGATCTTCTTTCCTTTCTCCGGCTCTTGGTCCTCTGCTTTGACGCATTTCGGTGAATATTATTTTGTGGCGCTTAACCTATTGAAGTCTTTCGATAAACTCTATCACATAGCTTTAATTTCAAAACTTTTTACTTTCGGTATTTATCCTTCTCTTTAAAACCTTCTCTTGATCTCCATTCAAGTCTTCCTATGGCTGCTATTGTAGATAGCCACCATTTATCCTTTAAATCTATCCATAGTGGTGTTCCTCAGAATTCTTTTCTATCCCCAACTCTTTTTTTTCCATTTTGCTTCAATTATCTATTTATTACACTGTCTCCTCTATACCCCTAAGCTGATACCTCTACCACTCATCATTACATCTTCCAATTTGACAGACGATTCTTTCATCAGCAAATAAATGATGCTATGACGGTAGGCCTCTCTCTCTCATCTTTCTCGTATCCATAATTGTGTTAGAAAAAGGTTGTTTTTTATGCCTCAATAACTCAGTTTCTTCATCTATCTACTTGACATATCCTTCCACACAACTATAATATCTTCCTTGAAAACGCAAATCTAAATATTCTTGATATTTTCTTTTCTGGTGATCTTTCTTACAATTATCACATTATGTTCTTTTTAACAAGTTTCTAAGAAATTGGATGTTCCTAGGAATCTGTGGAATTTTCCACAGCCCTAGTTATTAACTTTGCATATGGAGTTGTTCACCCTTTCTTTAATAGATCGTTAATTATATATCTCGGGTGATTCAACACATATTGCTCTCCTTGATAAAGTGTAGTCAAGGACTTGTCAACTCTTTAACTCTCCTACTCTAGCCAACTCTCTCCAATCTTTCTAGATGTCGAACTGAATGGTCACTCATCTTATTAAATTGTTGTTCCACTTTATTTGTTCTTTCGAATTTTCCAGTCATATATCTAATTCTTTGAGGAAAGTTCCTGGGACTCGTATTTCAGAGAGTCTAATCTTTTCTCCGAACAGCTCTCTGACCCAAACTTCACTGCTAAATTCAATCTTACATGTACTCCGCTGGTAGTACAGTATGGAATTTGGAAGCCACTGCCTTTACTCACCGGAGTAGCAGAGCAGAGAGCAGAGGTTGAAAGATATATATAAGAGTATATATATATATAAAGTATATATATATATATATATATATATAGATATACTTTACTCACCGGAGTATATATATATATATATATATAGAAAAAAATTCTTCCGTGCTATCAACACAATATTTATAAATCAGTAATTTGAAATTATGAAAAATATAAATGATAAACGTGTACTGCTAATTTGTTATATGTAAAAAGTTTGGAAAAGCAAAACTATTTGAAGAATTCATCCCTCCAAAATATTGTTATTAAAAGTTATTAGGCTATCGTATTATGATGCTATAATTTGTTTTAAAATTGATACTAATGATTTCCTCCCATTTATTTACTAAGTAGATAAACAGGATATATATATATATATCAGTGGCGTAACTAAGGTCAGTTGCGCCCCCCCGCGACTTATTTTGTGCGCCCCCTTTAGTCATGGACGGGGTGGATAGAGTTTTTGGAATTTGGATGACAAAAAAAAGTTTTCATTTTCATATCAAAGAAATATCACCTTAGCATTACAAAAGAGCCAGAGTGTATTACAATGAAAAAAGGTTTATATATATATATATATATATATATATATATATATATATATATATATAAGATATATATATATATATATATCTCTTATATGTTTTTAGTGTATTTATATATTATTTATAAATATATTATATATATATATATATATATATATATATATATATATATATATATATATATATATGTGTGTGAATATATATATATATATATATATATATATATATATATATATATATATATATATATATATATATATATATATATATATATATATATATATATATATATATATATATATATATATATATATATATAAAAAATATATATATATATATATATATATATATATATATATATATATATATATATATATATATATATATATATAAGAGATGCGCATTTTTAAAACACTTTTACATTACTGTTATTGGTAAAGTAAAGCAAAAACTTACTAATAAACAATACAACATTTGTCATTACTTTTTAACTTTGACATTAATAGTCTTCTAAATGCTCATTAATCCCCTTCGTCTCTTTGCATCACAAAATGTTCGCACTAATTTCTCCAAGTCCAGTGCGCGAGCCTGATCATACTCTATGCTAAGTACAGCCTCACTTAACCTTACGGTCGTCATGGTACTTCTCAAATAACTTTTTATTAGTTTTAATTTTGAAAAAGATCTCTCAGCAGATGATGAAGTTACTGGGAGTGTCAGAAACATTATAAAAGCTGTACACACGTCTGGAATACTACAAGACAACATATTATTTTCAATCAACAAATATTCTGCCACTTGTATTATTTTTGTCATTTTTCTTTTCTTTATTTCACTTGCCACAACATTCCTGAAGCAGACAATTTCCGTAACTAAATAACTTTTTCACATCGGCTTCATATTTTTTGTAAAATCCTAGTCAGGCAGACTGGATGAGCTCTTTATCTGTTTGTTTTGTAAGGGCTGTAGGGCTCAAAAAGCAAAACATCTGTTTCACCTTCCTCATACTCTGGTACCTCCGATTCACTTGGCCTATTAGTATATCAATGGCTCTGTAAAAACCCTCACCCTGAAATTGTGCAAAAAGGATCAATGAAATCAACATCTTTAGAAAGCTCATCAAAGAAGCTTGTCACTTTGCTTTTGCGTTTAGTAGGCAATGAAGTCTCAATTTGCCAGCTTCTTGCAATTTCCTAGGCCTCTTCCACTAGCTTGTAAAACTCTCCCCGCAACTGATTTAGTTTGGTGACACACCTTTCTAAAAGAGTGGAAGCTTCATCCAGGGATATGTCTGATTTTTGGAGTGTTTTAGAAGTGATGTTAATACTTTCCAAAATTTTGCTTTGAAACACAAGCATTAAAATGAAGTGAAAAGTAGACATTTGTCTTCTTAATGCTGTCGCCTCAACTACTTCAGAGCTCTTTGTTGAAGTTAGGATGATTTTTGATAAACAGTTCAAAATATAAATGAAATTAACTTTAACTGCCAACAAGCAATCGAACCTCGAAGACCATCTAGTTGGGCACAGTCTTTTAACAGTTTTGTTGACCATGCAGGTTTCTGAAGAAATTTCTTTCAGTGATTGCCATCTTGGAAGACTCTGACTGTAATAAAAAACAATCATTTCTGTAATCTCCTTTACAGAATCATTCAAGACTAAGTTAAGGTTGTGATTTGCACAATATATATATATATATATATATATATATATATATATATATATAGTGTTAAAAAAATATATATATATATATATATATATATATATATATATATATATATATATATATATATATATATATATATATATATATATATATATATATATATATAAAAAAAAATATATATATATATATATATATATATATATATATATATATATATATATATATATATATATATATATATAAGGAAGTGGTGCAATGAAAACGCGAAAGGTTTCACGATAAATGCGAAACGGTTAAACACCAAATTTTAAATGAATGTGAAGTAATACCG
>JABUQX010085525.1:5000-35000 GCA_015478945.1 Trachelipus rathkii
TCGAGGCCTTCCTTTTGCGTGGGCTTATCTTGATGATCTCATCGCCAGCAAGTCAACCAAAGAACATGAGGAGCATTTGCGCGACGTTTTCGCAAGGTTGAGCGACTCTGGCATTCGTGTCAACCCGGCGAAATACGTACTCGGCGTTTCTTCTTTAACTTTTCTTGGCCACACGGTCTCTGCAAAGGGTGTACGTCCTCTGGAGGATCGTGTTGCTGCCATTCATGCTTTTCCTCTTCCTGATACGGAGAAGCAGCTCCGGCAATGGTTAGAGATGATAAATTTCTACCATAGCTTCCTTCAGAATGAAGCTGAACTTCTCCGGCCTCTCACATATCTGCTTCGTCCAAAGAAGAGGGGATCCTCCACCAAGGTGGTTTAGAATGACGAAGGTCAGGCTGCATTTACTGCCACTAATGAAGCTCTTGCCAACGCCACACTCCTTGTTCATCCTCAGGACTCTGCTCCCACCAGAGTTCAGGTGGACGCTTCTGATTTTGCCATAGGGGACGTCTTGCAACAACACCTGAACGGAATGTGGGCACCTCTTGCTTTCTTCTCGCGTAAGCTACAACCTGCAGAAACTCGCTATAGGACTTTCGGCAGGGAGCTGCTTGCCTTGTGTCTCGCGATACGTCACTTCCGATACTTCTTGGAAGGCCGTGAGTTTCACATTCTCATTGACCACAAACCTATTACTTTCAATAGGAAAATAAAACTATGGTCCCTCCCCTCATTACCAGGTTTTGATTTTAACAATATACAAATTTTAATTTTAAATTCGTTACAGTTTGCCCATTACCAACTATTATAATATTGATCCCTAGAGTAAAATAGTAAGGAATATTTGCTTCTAGAATTAAAAAAAAAAATTTATCCAACTTCCGAGTAAGGATTGGTTCGAATAGTCCATGTCTCTTAAATAAATGTGTACCGCGGCAAAGGTGCGAAATATTTCTATGCTCTGCAAACTTATTAAATGTTAAAACAGGATTTATATAGCTAGCCTAAATCAAAATAGGTAATTTCTTTTTCTCCTTTCACTCAAATTAATGAGGACCATATTTTCCTTTGCTTGTCACGCCACCACGAACTTTTAATATCCACAGTATATTTTAATTAATTTTGCTTTTTTTAGTGAACTCACTAATTCTTATAAAAATTGCAATTATAAACATTCTTTACTTTTGAGATATAATTTAACAATGTATTAATTATCGTTGTAAAAATAACTACACACATTTTTGTTAAAGAGCTTACCCGCCAGGATATGAATTATGACCCTAGACCTTATGATCATGTTCTCTAAAGTTTACGATTTACATCTCCTCAAGTTTAAGACCAATTTTTTGGACAATCGATGATTTAGATTTAAATTAGATAAAAGTTTAGTCTAGTTTTCAGTATTACATTAGCAAGACCGTGTGCACCCACTTCCTCAATCTATGCATGATTGAGTATTACTAATCTTCTAGATATTTTCAGTGGCTACCTTATCTCTTCCCGTTCTATCGTGCGCTATAATTGAAAATATATATATTAGGTATTACTATATTAACTAGAGTATTTATTTATACATATGATCTAACTATACCTCTCAAAATATATCATTAAAACTATGCCCTGATATGTCAATTATGACTAATATTTTTTTAGCAATTGAGCTATTTACCTGAACCCTTCTGTGTTGATCATTTGTTTTCATAACAGTCAATATATATCTCACTTTAAAAAATGTCTAACATATTTCTAAGTAAGTTTTCTCATATCAACACTTTTTATTCAATATTCCTTGTTTTTATACAAATAGTATATATTATTATATTATTTATCCTGGACGGGTATCCATTATCATACTGTATATGCAAATATTATGTATAGTATAGTACATAACATATATAGCCTGATTATATTACTTTTATGAAGATATTCAAAATTATTATCTTTTATGTATAAACAGATATACAGAGAAACAGAACCGTAAGTTATTACAAAAAAATTATTAAATATCCTCAAAATTTAATATTTGAATAATATTTATTAAAAGTTTTAATACTTAAAAATAATAACAATACTATATAATGAATTTACGATTTTTTTTCATTACTGTTTTTCTATAAAAAAAATTTTTAATTTAATTATATTTAAACTTTTTTCTGTAAAGCTTTATACACCATTAAGTATCAGGAAAATTATGACTAAATTTTTAAGTATTGAATATTAGGAACTAGTCTAATTTATAAAAGTATCTCTATTTTATTTTATAATATCTTATTACTTTACGCATAGATTTAACCATTTTAGAATTATATTATATAAGTTATAATTGTCCAGTTGAAAAGGATTAGAGTATATATTTATATAATTACCAAACGTATTATATGTATTGTTTATTCCTTTTTCACAACCGGATTGCGATATGCCTTTTATTCTTATATCAGCCGCAGGTTGGAGATCAGGTCTCTTTGGGTTTTTATAAAAATTTACGATCCAACACTATTGAAACTTCTGTAGAAGTGTATTACAGAAATATTAAAAACTATCTGGATTATAAGCCCGGGGCTACGAAAGAGTGCTTATATATTACAGACAGAAATATATCATTAACCAATTAATAATAGGTTATAATTTATATATATTAAATAATCAACATATATAAGTAAATGACATCAAAATAATAATAAATAAGAATTATAAAAATAATAATACATTACATTATAATAACAATACACAAAATAATAATATGAATAATACAGTATTAATTATAGGTTATTTTTTTATATTATGTTTCCATGGTATTAAGATGAATAAAATAAACATAATAATTAAGAGTATAATATTTGTCAATATTAATACAAATTATAAATGTGGAGATATTCAAAAATTCATAAACTATATTATAATAACAATTAATACATATAAATAAATTGTTGTTACTGGTTTTGAAATAATAATACAGATAATAAAGATAAATCTCCGGATATGTCACATTCAGAAAGACAATCGAATATTTGTTTTCATTTATCAAAGAGATGATTCGATTCAGGTTTTGAATAGTTTCTATATAACCTTTGATTTCTTTTATATTTATTACGATAAAATTCTAAAAATATTTTTAGTACTATTAATATTATATCCACATGCTGATATTTAGAATTTAAGACAGTTAGAGATATTTAAATTATTTCCCTCGTGACATAACATTGCTTTGTGAATAATAATGTAGGTTATGGATTATAAACATGTGGGTAATATCTCTATATTATGACGGATATATGCATATATATTGAAAGATTATATGATTGTAAGTTAAAGAGAATTACTTTTGTTGCACTTGTAGATTGAAGAGTATAAATTGAAGATAGTAAAGTAGATTGAGAATAAGTACACGAAAATTAGTAAATATTTAGAGTGCTTTACGAGATATGAAGAAAAAAAATGGGTGCATTTGAAAATAATGATATTTCTTTTAAAGTAATGTAAATGAATATGTATTTAAATGTTCGAATGTCTTTATAAACGTTAGTAATGTTGATCTATATTTTTTAGATTAAGATTTCAGTAAAGTCAGAAATATTGTGTCAATGGGTTTTAATGGAGATAGATCGTAGTTAAGTTTAATTATGTAATCTAATAAGTTGAAACTGAATAATTCTTCTCAAATCCATTATAATCCGCTTTAATTTTTGTGGCTAACTTGTGTCCTTGCCATTCGAGGATGCCTTGACTTGGTTAGTGTGCTCCAGTAATCTAGGAATCACCAGTATCCCACGAAATATATATTATTGAGCTTGTTGTAGCTGATACAGGGTTCACAAACCATTTTTCTATTATATCAAAATGATATAGATTACCTTGTAAATTCAAAAGGTATAGTAGAATTATCGAAAGTCATAAATCTTTACAAACTTCCGCTTATCCTCTATCCATTATTTAGTGGAATGCATTTGAAACAGCGTAAAGCAAGTCCTGTCTATTGATCTAACGGCGATTGCTGCTTTCGATGGTGAGGTCCTGGAAGCGAGTGAAGTTTTTTCTTCATTTTATCATTGCAAATTGTTGCAACTGTCCTTATACAAGGGCTGTTGATTTTGACTTTGGTTGTTCTACCTGGTAAACCTGAAACCCCTTAGGCGGAATGTCTATTATAATATTATTTATTATAGTAGAATATATTATATAGTATTATATATATAGTACAAGACAGAAAATGATATAATAATAATATATAAATATATATATATAATACTAGAATTAACGGCCTTATTATTTCAGATATAGTAGTTCTCTCAACAGTCATCCGTGCTATTCGATGTTCTGGCACAGAAAGGTCGATAGGGAGTCCTTGAGTCCGTTCTCACCATACAATATAATTTGTAGTGCACTGTTGTGACTCTGCTCGATAAATAATACTTTAGCTTCTTTTTCTTTTTATTTTAACTCGATGTACTTTAAAAAGGTATCAATAAATTGGACATATTCCGTTTTCTTAATAGTCTATTAATTATCATAGAATATTATTCCATTTAAATACGATATTCTTATCTTCTCACAATAATAATCTTGTGTTCCGGTGACGTACTGTTCTCATGTGAATGCATATACTCCATGGTTTCTTAGAGAGAGCGCTATTCGGAGTTGAATATTTTTTTTACTTTCCACACTAATGCTAAGAAATGTGACTCTAAGGGATAAATTTCTTGTAAAAATACGATCATATAAAGACTGCTGAGTCAGTATATACAGAATTATCTAATCTTGTATCGCTTGTCATCTCGTGTTATTCATACAGACAAATCTTTTTTGTTCTTGCATATAAACCATCAAATCTAACAACTTTCTGTGAATAACCATGACGCTCATGATTTGTCTTATAACGTGTACTATGTTCTGTTTGTTCAATCATAACTGCCAGTCTCAAAAGGTCTTATCTCTGCGACTTCACCTTTTTTACACATGAACATACATATCCCTAACTGATGTTTGCATTTCCTCACTTCGTCACCCTCTCCCTCTCGTATCGACTATTGCAATATGAATGCTATGCTTTGCCGATTCTTTGCCTTTCCTTTGCCTTTGAGCCTGTGATTCATTGAATGTGGCATGGCTCCTGAAATCAGTGAACATCAGGAAGGCGAAAGGCACGGATGCACTCCCTTCCTGATTTTTGAGGGAAAGGTTCCAGCTGACTACCCGCTCGTCAGCTATATCTCAGACTACAACTACACCTTTCTCTCAGGAGATGGAAGAAGCGAACGCACCAAGTGTATCAGACAAGTTGACCGATAAAAAGGAATGCTCGTATTCAATTCTAAACATCTGCCTATTATAATGCTTGCTCTTTGTAATTACTGTCTAAGAGGTTAAAATTTCTAATCTCTAACTTCTTAAACTAATACGGAATTCATTCCTTCTTCTTACAGAGCATCGGCCAGTAATTTCGGCGCAATTAGAGTCTATCTACTGCGAACAGATCCCAAGTTAACCGATTATAAGGTTTCCGTCCTAGGATACGAGGAGACTTGATGTGTTTGTTAACTTTTGACAGAAAAATTCTCATAAGTGTACATGTTGACCATATGGCCTGGCACTGTTTCACTCCACACGCTCGCAATCTTTATGGAATTCCTCTACAGTCATTTTAGCTTATTATTCTTCATTTTTTCTAATGCTCGATTCTGTTGTGTGATGAGGAAGTGTCTCTCTGTGTCTCGTTTCGTTCATAGCTGGATGAGTTTCTCTTCAGTCAGGTCTGCTAGTCACTACTTACTTTCCTACCTTTACACATAATCAATTTCTCTATTGCCACATCTAAACTCTAGCACTCATACATGACACACGGACCTTCCATTCTTTCAACTCACTCAACTCTAACTCATTCTTTATTCTTCAATGCTCCCGTGCTAATCTTCGATCTTTGTCCTGATCCTGAAAGAATTGCGGTTGGCGTTCTCACCTTTTGAGATCAATACTTTTAAAAACCACTCTACAAATACCCTCTCTACACCTCGAACTTCTATCACTTTCGTACGAGTTCCTTCGTCTCTCTCTGATGACATATCAACATACCTTGGCCTTAACATATATAAAAATAGGAAGTTTCTTTAAGTGCGAGACTTTTTTTTCTTCTCAGTTCCCACTTGCAAGAGGGTCTTAACTCTACTTGTATGAGTACATGCTCTCAATCGGTGGGGCTATGTTTCACACTGCTTTGTTGGACAGGGTCGATCAAAAGCAAAAACGGCATAACATGTTCTAAATACTTCCGTCACTTGAACTAAGTCTTTGATGCGGCGATGTGGTGACTCGTAATCTCTATCTATAGTAGCAAAAACCGCTTAACACAAACTCCCTTTGATGTGTTAAAATTTACAAAGACAGCAGTGCATGGATGCCAGATGGAACATTTCATGTTCTCGACAATATGACAACTTTATAATTATGTCTTACTACACAGGGCCGCTGTGTCTGCGCTTAGTTTATGCTAGGTTGATATTGAGTAACTCAAGGCGTTGCGTCGAGTTGCTTCTCTTTTTGTTCTGCTATCATCGTTCTGTGGATTCTCTTCCATCTTCCTGAGTGTTCTTGCATGATAGTTAAAAGTGCTCGCTCACTTAAAAGCTACATTGTGCTCATTCACGAATTTGGTGATTTGAGGAGTAACAACTCCCCTTCCTTGAATAAGGCCTCTGCCGCGTGAGTGGTGGGGATAACTCCTGTAAGAAAATATATATATTTATCTATATACTAGAAAACAATAATAGTTGATATATAAATAAAATATAATATATATAATTATAATATATAATATATATAATAATATTATAAATATATATATATACGTATAGTAAAATAGTTCAAGTTTCAAGTGGCTCGGCCAGTGAGCGGTGATATATATAATATATAATATAATATATAGTGCTTAGTAGTTAATATAATAATAATATAATACTATAGAAGTATATTAAAATATATATAATATATATATATAAATATAATAAGTATAATTATATAAGTAAATAATAAAAAAATACATAAATAGATAAACGTAATTCATAACTCATGAAACAAGAACATTTTTCGAAGGACAGGAAAATATTTTCATCAGACACGTCATCATAAATTTATCTTTACAGTATCATAATTAGTTTATATAATTTTGCTTACAGTGAACCGTCACCAACTCACGAGCAAGGCCCTTATCAAGGAAGGGAGTTGTACTCCTCAAAGTTCACCAAATGCGCTGAACCAGATTAAGCTTTAAAGTGAGGAAGTTAAATTCAGCACAGGAAACACAGAAGATGAAGAGAATGTCCACAGACGGAGATGGCAGAAAAAAGGAAGCACGCAGCGAATTCTAGCCTGGATTAACCAAATCAACACAAAACCATGCGCAGGACACAGCGGCGCCTTGGCTAGAAGGGAGTATAAAGGGCATCGTCGAATGATAAGCTCCTCGGCGCCGCTGGGTCCTTAGGATAGAGATGAGGCACCAACATCGGCATCAAAAGAAGAGGGTCATGACAATCTGGAAAGTAAGAAAGTCTTTATAGCCTTTTGGCTTTTGACTCGACCCTGCGTCCAAAAGCCGGGTGAAATAGAATCCACCCCAGATAGAAGAGCATACTCCATACAAGAAACTACAAGATATATAATGATGCAAAATACGAGAAGAGAAAAAGTCTCGCAATCTAAGCAAATATTAGTTTGTTAATGTTAAGGCCAAGGATGTTTATATTGTCACAAGAGAACGGAGAGACGTCGAAAGTGATAGAGACGGTTAGAAAAGCTGTGTTAGAGACGAGATTTTCAGATAGTGGTTTTAAAAAAAGTAGGATCTCAAAAGGTGAGACGACCCACCCGCAATTCTATCCAATATCAGCGCAAAATCGAAAGATAAGACGTGAGCATAAAGGAGTTAAAAGAAGACTAAAAACTAAAAGGATGATAAAAGGAAGTAAAGGGCGTGTCAACAGCATTGATGCAAGACTTAGATGGCAATAATGAGAAGAGATTGATTAAATAAAGTAGGAAAACGTAGGGAGATAAGACAGAACCCTGAGGAACAAACACCACTAGAAAGAGAAAAAGAGGGCACCCCATCAACACAGCAGATAGCTTGACCGATCTTGAAAATGACGACATAGAGACATACAGTCACAAGAGACTAAGAGATAACCCATAGGAGCGGAGGTGGAATCAGTGACGGCGTTTCCATACTGGTACTAAATGCTTCTGAATATTCAAGCACCACCACCAAGCTTCCTCCGTATTTCCTATAGGGCTGGAATACAAACCAATAACATCGGTTAGATAGGAAAGTTTATTTCGGCTAGTAGATTCATCATGCGCGAAACTTACTGGCGATCGAAAGAAGGAGAGAAAGATGAAGAGTTCTCCATGTAGCTAAGATTATGATGTTGTGTAGAAGGTGTTTGCAAGATGCTATAACGGAAATTCAAAGTGAAGATGCATAGTGGCATAGTGTAAAAAGATGAAGAAGAGGGATCACTTTCTTAAATCGGAATATGGTTTAGCTAAACATATTACTCGTTTTAAACTTTCCCATTCGATATAAAGATAAAGTGCTAAGATTTAAGACATACTATTTGAAGGAATTATTTGTATGTAGCTGAACTCGATAGTGATAATGTCGTGTCAGCCTATCGGTAGCTCACAGCTCCCTCAAAAAACTACAATAGATATGCCCCATACGCAAATCCGTACTATCCTGACGTTCTAGCTGTAGTATATTCAGGAAGCCCATGCACCTAATGGGCTAAATCCTGTAATTCACAGACAAAAGGCAGAAGGTGCAAAGGCAAAATCAGGCAACCCGACATATTTGTTGCCGCAGCACTTTCGCTACCGAATTAATAGAGAAAGGAGGGAAGATAGGAGGATCAGAATCGTCGGGGTTAATGGAGTGAAAAGGGAGCCAATGAAGAGATTGTACTTTAGCTGGATCTGAGCAACTTTAGTAACCATACAGAGCGAATTAAGAAGGAGGTACATGCTTTTATTCATACATATCTATAAAAGAAAAAAGGTAAATTTTGGCACGAGACAAAAAAAGATTTTGTGTCAGCTAGGAGACCAAGGAATTAGACGTACTTTCTGTAATACGTACCAGTCGCTTTTGTTCGTATAAAGATGGTATAACCTTGCACCACTCGAACCCTTAGACAGAATAAAAAAAAATGCAACTTCGGAGTACGCGCGTCTCTAGCCTTAATGATCATACGAACAGTACGTCCGAACCATGGAATTATGACAGGGAGAAAGATTAGCTCGATCAGGTTACTGGATTCTGCCATCCTTTCATATGGATTAACGCTCCTCAGGTTAGTGGCTGACAAATGGTTGTGACAACGTGTAAAAAAGAAAAAGAAAAAAGAACAAGAAGTATCTTCAGACATTCAAAAATGCAGAGTCACTCAAATTATTAAGTACTTGTATAAGCGACGCAAAGGCTCCCTAAAATCAGCCCGATCAAATGTGCCAGAAAAGCGATAGCACAGGATGGAGCTGTGAGAGAATAATATATAGAATATATATTAGGTTATAATATATTATGTATATTAATCTATATATATAAATATTATTTAATATATCATATTACGTATTATATTATATATATATTAGATATAATATATATAAATATAATATTACATTCGCGGGTCAGTGTCAGGTAGAATTAACTCAATCAAACACTGCCCACTGTAAAGGACAGTGCAACAATTGCAATAATAAATGAAGAAAAATTCACTGCATCAGACTCGAACCATCGACAGCAGCATCGCCGTTAGATCGAAATGTAACAAGGATGCTTTACCGAGCTGTTCGACATTGCTTTCTTTACTCAACGAAAATTTTTCAAATCTTTGCTGATGATACTTTTATACAGTGTGTACAATATTTATAAATATCATGCGAAAAGAATTCTTGGAACCCGTACTGACTACATGGATTTCCCGCTGGTTTCCTGAGTTACTGGATAAACAACCAAGTCCAAGCATCTGCTGAATGGGCCAAACATTCAGCTTCACTTTGCAAATTATATAATAGATATCTATCATTAAACTCATTACCTTCTAATTTCTTGTTCCTATCTATGATTCCGGCCTGGCAACTAGTCCATAAAACACATTTCAAATTATTACAGTAATTAAACATTCCCAACATTACTATACGACTTCATTAAATCTACTCTCAAATATCTTACGATCTTCATTAACTTATTCAAATTACCTACGTATTTTACATCATAAATATATTATTCTCGAGAATTACTATATGAGTCTTCATAAGTAAAATCAACAAATCTCAGAACAAGTATTGCAACTTTAGACGATCTAATCGAAGAAAAATATGATGTTCAATTGAATTGCGAATGTAAATAATTTCTCCAACTCTTTTATATGCCGAGGTAAAATAACAATCACATATGAGGTAAATAGGTTACTATTTAATACAAATGTTCTTTTTAATGTAATAAAGAAGAAGAAAAGGTTCAAATTCTTTGTTGTGATAACTAGATCATTTTCTTGGAAATAAAAACAATAAAATGAAAAAAGTTAGTTGTAAACTTCAAATTCTTATTTTATTTTTTATTATTTTACCTAAATTAAAGATATTAATATTAATTGTTATTATTTATAAATATTTTATTGTAATTATATTATTATTATATTATATATTATATTATTATGAATATTAAGTATATTATGATATTATTAAATTATTATTATTTATTATTATTATATTATTATTATTGTTATTGTATATAGCTATAGTTTTTGTTATTCATAATTAATTATTATTATTATTATTATTTATAATTATATTAAATATTATATTAAATATATTATAATTATTATTACTATTATATTATTATTATATTTTATATTATATTTATAAAATTTTACTATTAGATAAAAGAATTGTTAAAATAACAATTAGAGATTAAATATAATCATGAAACGAAAATTGGCTGATATATAATATAATATAATTTGATTAAAAGTTATAATATTGTAATATATTTTTATATCTTATATACTATTGAGATATATATATATTCTATATATATATATATATATCATTATATGTATATTGTATAGTATATATTATTAGTATATATATATTATAAATTTTATCTTTTAAATAATGCTCATAGTATAATATTAATTATTTATTTGGTAAATATAATAGAGTTTAGCTTTAACAGAATATAAAAGGATAATTAATATGTATAGTATAACAATAGTATAATCGTTAAACTGAAAATTGCTTTTATATTGTTAGTATCTATTAATTAATACCTATATAAATAAACATATAACACACATACAAACATAAATATCACATTATATAATTATTAGGATTATTATTATATATATTATTAATATATCATTTATAGGAGAGATATAATATGTATATATATAATAAAGTAATATGTATATACGGTTATATATTAATATATATATATATCAATAAATATAGTAATTTTTATAACGATATATAGTTTCTATAGCAATAGTAATAATATTACCTAGAATTATATATTGCTAATGAGGCGATCATTAGCTGAGCAATTTTTGATGTCAAAAGTCTTTATCTTGCAACGATTCAGTGTTTGAGCTTATAACTAATAATGCTCTCGAAGAAGATGACAACACTGGGAATGTTTACAGCAGAAATCCTGTTATGGCACTCCCTCCCTCCATCCTCCTCCTCCCCTCCCCCTCCCTCTACCCCTCCTCTTCCGACTGCACTTCATCATCCATATACCTATACAATTCACACAGTTTACACACACAGTTCACACAATTTCACACACACATTTACACACATTCGCACACCCACACCAACACACAACACACAACCAATATAAATTTAAAAATAACAGAGGTGAATTTGACTCACGCGTTTGCTGAAGACAACGTTACGAATACTATATGCGAATCCTACAAAAGATTAACGTTTTAGAAAGCGCCTCCTTGAATAACCAAGTAGCTTGTGGAGTACATTAGCTTTTTGTAATAATACTTAAATATTTTCACGTGATTATTACACAGTGTGACCTCATCTTTACTTTTTAATGCCAGAATAGTTAGCGTAATATGCTTCGAATCCTAAAAGCATCTTTAGTTTCTAATCCATCATATGTAAGATTCTCTAGTTCTTAAACTGTCACCTATTCTGTCAACTTTTGCATCTTTTTCCTAGCCTGTTACTAAGTCCATAAACCTTAGGCAATTACTTTGCTTAATACTTACACGAGTTAAACTGAACTCTCTTCAAGTTAAAAGAAATTCTTACATAGACATTTGAAAACTTCAAAAGCCTATAATATTTTGTCAGATCGACATAACATTTTTTCAAAAAAATGCTTGATGTAGTAGGACAATAGAAAGAAGATAAACTGGAAATGTTGATAATAATCAGAGAACAGAGAACGAGACATAATAGAAGTGAAAAGTCAATTCTTTTTCAATTTCTTTCACTTCCGTGATTATTATTTTTGCTAAAAAGGCTGTGATCTAAATCTTTCGATGATTGACACGTTGGGATGCTTAAGTTCCACTTCTCCTCTCTCTCTCTCTCTCTCTCTCTTCTTCTCTCTCTCTCTCTCTCTCTCTCTCTCTCTCTCTCTCTCTCTCTCTCTCTCTCTCTCCTCTTTCTCTTTCTTGTCTCACTCTCCTTATTCTGATACCTGCACTGCTCTGGTGGAGGGGGCTACTGTAGTCTCTCTCTCTCTCTCTCTTCTCTCTCTCTTTCTCTCTCTCTCTCTCTCCTCTACCTCTCCTCTCTCTACATCTTCTACAAATTATTTTCAGTGCTCTAATAGAAGCTGTTTAGTATCTGACTCCGTTATAAAATCTATTACTCAACTGTTACATAATCTCATCTCTCTAATGTTATAAAAGATAATAGCTTACTACAACAACAAATCCCGATGGGGAGGGCTAGTCATTACAATAACTATAAATTTAATTCATTTGAATCTTCGCGTGTTTTATAGTGGATTTATATCAAACATAGCAAGTGAGTCTTGCAGTGAGTATGAACACCTAGATAAGCTGTTCCACATTCAATGTAAACTAAGGAAAACTCACACAGAATATACATGATTATAACTTTAACTCAAGCATGAAATTGCTTTTTCTCTCGAATTCATTATCATAGCAAATATCTGATATCTAGTTCTTTATCGATAAGTTCTAAAACTATCATATAATTCTATCCATCTTTCAAACATAAACAAACCGCCAAGAGGAAAGGTATCAGATAGCCTTAATTAATACTATTTTATTGGCACTCCAGATGCTTACTCTATATACTCGGAGTTGTCCCTCAAGGTGGTGAAATTATTTACATAGTTAATGGAGTGGTCCAATCTCCAAGGGCGAAGCCATGACTTTTACATTGTGTCATTAATTATATATTTAATATATTAAAGTATATAATATTATATATTAAAAGTATTATATATAATTTATATAGTAATATATACTATATATATATACGTCCAATATATAACTAAAATACTATTATACTATTATATACTAAATATAAATACTATTATTATTATATTTTTAATATTCTAATATATATAGTACATATATATATAATATATTAATAATAATATAGTATTAATATATATTTATATAGTTACACTATTTATATATACTATATATATAAATAAAAGTATAATAAATTATTAGCATAAATATTAATAATATATATTGCTACACTTCAGGATCTTCACCAACACAAAATGTAATTTTATAAATTATTTGTATTATTTATTATTAGAAGTTTTGTTTTTTTAACCAATAACGCTTAAAGTAAGCGCCAGTCGCCTCAAAGGTAGAATACCAACATGAAGCTAAATTAAAGAAATATAGTTTAAATAATCTAAGAAACTAACGGAACTCAAAAAAATAACCTTCTTACTGTATCATAACTCACTTAATGTTTTTATTTTTATATTACACATTTTCTTACCTTTTGCTTTAATAAAAGAAAAGAAAACACGCATCTGGCACCATGAGTTTGTAGATTCTGTCGATAATGTACATAGAAAAAAATACAAATTTCTCTTTTTTCCCACAAACAATTTACAAGGAGCTTACCGTAATTTTATATATATATATATATATTAAATATATATAATTAATATATAATATAATATATATATTACGATATACATAACACACTCAGAACTAATATATAAAATAATAGTATTATATATTACTTATATATATACAATTACATATTATATAGGAACATTAAACATGTAAAATTCCCTCATCCAAAGCGACACAAACGGCAATCCCTTCAAGGTTAGACAGTATGTTTTTACGACTACTCAGATAATAATTAATAAAAATAACATAATACATAATAATAAAAAATAATCATATATAATAATAATGATAAAATATATACAAATTAATAATAATATAAATAAATAATAATAATAAAAATAATAAGGATAAGTAATAATAAAATGACTTAAATAATAAGATTAACTAATAATATATAATAATACAATAATATAATAAAAAATAATAATATAATAATAATAATAATAATTAATAATAATAAATAAATATAATAAAATAATAAAATAATAAAATAATTAAGTAATAATACTAAAAAATAATAATATATACAATATCAATATATAAATAAAAATAGATATAATAAAGATATATAATAATAATATAATAATATACTATATAAATAAATAAAATGAAAATAATAATAATAATAATAATAATAATATAATATATATCAAAAAATACTAACATAATAAATAATTAATATATGAATAAATAAATACCAAATAATAACATAATAATATAATAATAATAGATATATAATAATAATAATAATTAATATAAAAATAATAATAAAATAATAATAATTTACTGATTTTTTAAGAAACAAATTTATTGTCAATTCTGACCGAAGACATATTTTAAATGTCTATAAAAAATGTTTCATAAAATTTAGTTATATTATATTTAATAATATAATATATAAGTCTATATATTTATATATATATATATAGCTTATGTATATATATTTAAATACTGAGTATATATATAATATATATATATATATTTATAGTATTATATACTTATATTATATAATATAATATATATTTATAATATATATATATACTATTATAACTATATATAGTATGTACAGTGTCTTGCGATATAGCGTCGGCTTTGGCATAAGTCCAACCTTGGTATACCTTCCTGTTTTAGAGCGAAATTTGGCTTGGTATACGGCTTTGCTATTAGAATACGATGGATTGTTTGGACTTGTGTGAGTCCATGTAAGAATACGCATTGGTGTAATCAACTATCGGATTTCAACATAATAATTGTCCTTATTAGTAATTGTTTTTTTTTCTCATATATATGGTCGATATTAATATAATAATAACTACTACTAATGTCACTCATCACTACATATACCCTCACCCCATCACGTTACTGCTCTCACTATATATATAACTATGTTATATATAATATTAAGTTGTAGTATATAGAGTATATATAGATATATAGTATATAGTATATAACTTTACCCCGGCGCCTTTACGACCTGAGCTATCCCTCCAACCCAATAAAAGGTTAGGTTCAATGAGACATGTTTTAACATGCAACGAGCTATCAACTACCGTCAGGCGTGACATGCACCAGGTTCGCAGCCTGTCTCCATTCTTCGTTCAAAAATGATGTGTAGCATGGTTAAATAGTGCATAATAGCTGCAATTATAGTTTATCTATAAGCTTGAAACGTTCTTTTTGGATAACGTGGATGGCTAGTGGATAATAGCGACCGGGTGTACTTTAACTCAGGTCGCAGAAGTTCAGTGTTCGTAACTCCATGCTGGATTTAGAGTATAGAAATCCTCCTTTGTAGCTCTGTTTAAGTCTTTAATGCTCCTTGAACGGGAGCTCGGTTTAACTGGTTAAGAACACTGTGATATGAACCCAACTTTTTTGGGTTGGAGCGAGAGCTCAGTCGCGTAAAGCACCGGGTATTTGTTCCCTCAAATTGTGCAACAAGGTGTGGATTCAATCCAGAGACGAAAGCAGTAAAATTCTTTACCTTCCTATTTATATTGTTCTTTCTTAATATATAGATTATATATAATAATTATATATGATATATAATATATCATATATATACTATATATATATATTATATATATATAATGATATCAATAAATAAGGTATAAATCATTTAATATATATATATATAAAATGTAATATTAGTATATTATAATATTGCATAATTGAAATCTAGATTTAATAAAATATAGATATTCTGGACCAGTTTCATAAATTATGCACATATATAACAATAAAATATTTATAAAAATTTTTAAAGTCTAGACGCTAGGGAGTTTGAATACTCAAGATTCAATTTACTATTTATGTTAATTTATTTTTTTTTTGGCTTTAATTTGAATGGATAATCTTTAATTAATTTTTGTCTAATTTTAGAAATTTAAAAATGAAGATATTTGAGCATTATTTTCTCGTAAAGTTTTGTGAAGTTATTTTTCATTATACATGACAATCTAGTTTGCTATTGAAACTATTATTGATTAGCATTATTCGTTGAATTTGCTATAATCTGTTGAAATCGTTGCTTTAGAATATCCATAAAGACAGAGCTGTTATCATGAATTTCATCCCTATTTTCACGCTTATACTGATCACCTCTACCGACTGAACACTCCACTTATGAGGTATTAACAGGAATCAATAACTGCTCGAGTATAACCTATATATTTTTCCAAATATGCTGAAATCTTCATGTGTCTTCTCCACTCTATCGTACCACATACATAGATGAGGTGAAACAACAACCACATTAGTCGGGTACTCAAAAACTAAAAGTAAATTCTTCTCTATGTAGTGTCATGTGAGTGAACGATGGAAAAGCTGATGAATGACATTTGGACTAACCTGGAAGATTGGAATTTATTGAAATAACAATTGATTATGTTTTGGCACATAATTTGAAATTAAATTTTAATTTTGGTATACAAAACTTCAGTAAAGTCTTTAATTAAAAATATAAGACGGGACCTTATTATAGCACATAACATAGCGTCATTCAGTGATCGTATATTAATATTAATACAGCAATTCTTTGTTGAACTTTCGTACTTGTGGACAGGCGAGGCCAACCAATGATATTATTTTTTAAGATATATCGGAAGAAAATCAGGAATCGAGAAGGAGACGCATGACTATTATATTAATAATATAATAATTATCAAATATTTTAAAAATAGTTCATCTAATTATCAAATCGTAGATATATATATATATATAGTCCCTATATAATATGATATATATATATATAATAATTATATATACTATATATCATAATAATAAATATATACATATAATGATATATATATATATAGTATATACTATTATCATCCTCTTTTCCATACCCCCATATACCTCAGACCTGGGAGGCCTGAGTCGTGCGTCTCACTTGCATCCGTGAAACAGATAAAAAGTTAAAAGAATAGTAACAACAAATCGGAACACACCGCAAAACTCCCCTTTATTCTCAACCTTGAAATGAGGACGGTTGCGAGGCCTTAATAAATGCCAATACCTGCTAGGTTTAACGAGACCAAAAGCCGCGGCGGATCCCACTCACAAGTGTAGTATCTCGTTTATATGTGGGGTTCAATCCGAACAATGGTCAAATACGGTCCCAAATACAAATCATCCCCTCCAAATCCTCATAAAATCGATATTTTGCACCTTTTGCAGCTCTTATTCCCTCCTTTAGTCATTCCTTTACTGATTGCAAATTATAATCTTTTCTTCGATCTCCAAGCTTTAATTATATTATAATATACTTTTGGTATTATAGGTATATTAATCATTTAGAATATTTAATCTGGTCAGCTGAACATGGACTGATTTTTGAACTGCAACTTTAACAATTTAATACTGTAGATATACAGATTATGTATACTCGTCATGCTCCAGTGTAATGGATAAGTAAGGATCTCTTCCAAGATGCTCGCTAACTACGCACCACATGTAACAATAAAGAGACAAATCACCTCTCCCCTAATAACAGTGGAAGTTTGGTTGAATGATAAGTTCTTGATTATTTTACTCATGTAACAATAGACTATGAGTACGAAGTTAACTTACGCTATAAACTCAATATAGGCTCTTGTCTGTGCATTACCATTAAACTAAATTTTTCTCACGATATATTTATCGAAAACAACTCGAATTTCCGTTATGTGTCACTTTAATATAACAAAAAATAAGATAAAGTCTCTTAAGAAATTCCATTCTTCGTGCTTTGTTGAATTGAATATGGAAGTAAGTGTTTTAATGTTAAAAATAAATGCCTCAGAAAGAAAACTATAAGACGCACCTGATCACCTTACTCCTCAAATGCATATGAACATACCCCCTGTTTTACTGAAGTTACGAATTGAAACGTCTTTCATTACAATATTCTTATAAACTCACTGCAATATTTGTACTACAAATTTGTTCAATGTTCATTGCCTATTCATTGATTGTTTGGTTAAAAAGTTTGCATATTATATTATTAATGATGAAAATTTAATGAATAAAGGCAACAATATCCTAATTCTTTAGTTCTATATTTTTATAGATTTTTCCCGTTAAAAATAAATTAAAAAGTTCAAAAGTAGTGAATCGTTCCCTTTAAGTGGATCGCAATTTAAACCAAAGCTGAAAATAAGTTAACATGGTTTTTCTGTATTTTAAAAATATTGTTTAATTTATATATATATTTATATGACTTCAATATTTTAGCAATTGTAATAAAACAACTTGTTATAATAACATTAATTATTAATTATTAATTATGTATTATTATTATTTTTATTTATTATTATTATTTATTATATATTACAAGGATGTATTAGTTTAATTTTATTATTATTCTTATTATATTATATTATTATTTTTGTTATCCATATTTATTAATATTATCACTTATTATTAGTTATATTATCATTATGATTATATGATTATTATTATTTATATATATTTCATTATTATTATTTATTATTTAATTCGATTATTATTATTATATTATATTATTATGTATTTATTTATTAATGATTATTATTATTAGTATTATTTGATATTTATTATTATTATTATCTATAATATTATTACTTTTCCATTATTATTGATTTTTGTTAATTTGTCAATATTAACATAGCTATATAATAGTTATTATGAATATATAGCACAGGGGCTTCACACCAATTTTTATAAAAAAAAGTCACAGAATATACTCTAAAAAATAAAGTAATGAGAATAAAAAAAAACTAAACGTGCGGTCTCTTTAGGAAATAAGTTACAGCCTCCTCAAATTTGTTAAAACTCTCATAGGATATTATTCTTATATATAGATATAATATAATATATATATATATATATATAATATATATATTATTATTATATATTTATATAATAATATATAATATTATTATAATATATTATATATATTATTTTTATTATTATATTTATATTATATATTTATTATTATATTTATATATATATATATATATATTTCATATATTATATTTACTATATACTACTGATATATATATTATATATATATAGTATATATATACTATATAGAGAGTATATTTATATTATATATATATATATATATATATATTATATATGATATTTAATTATATTATATATTATATATATATTAATTATATATATTATTATATATATATATATATATATTATTATAGGTATAATATTAGTTATATAATATATATATATATTATTGACTTATATAATATAGTAATATATTATATATATTATTTATATATATAAAATATATTTTATATAATTATTAGTTATATATTATAGTAATATATATATATATTATATTATGTTTTATTATACTATTTTGATATTATATTTTTATTTTAATGATTTATATTATATTAATTTACTTATATTTTCTTTGACATATATATTTAGAGTAATATATATATATTATTTTATATAATATAAGTTATATAGTTATATATACTATATATATATACTACATAATTATTATATATTATATCATGTTATTATTATATTGTTTATGTAAAACACTTTTTTATTATTATTATATTTTTACTACTATATTATTATATTATATTTATAATATTATATATAGTATATATATATATAATTATTATATATATATTATTATATGGTTATACTATATAATATATAATAAATATATTATATTATATTTTATATTATATATAGTTTATATCTAATTATATATATATTATATATATATATTATAATATATATTTATATTAATATATATTATATTTATTAATTATATATTTAATATATATATATTATTAGTCTTATATATAGCTATATAAATTTTATATCTATTATATATTATATATTTTATATATATATAATATATATATATTTTATATAATATAAATATATATATATTATATCTATAATTATTATATATATGTATTACAATATATATATATATATTATTTTTATATTATATACTTATATTAATATATTATATATTATATTATATAATTAGTTTATATATTGTATTATATTAATATATATATATATATATTTATTAATGTAATTATTATTTATAATTTTATATATTTACAATTATATATTAAATATTATTTATTATATTATATATATATATATATTAATATATATAATACTATATATGGATATATTATAGTTTTTTTTACATTATTATATATATTATAATAATTTAGTACTATTTATCCTATATATATAATATTATCATTATAATCTATTAGCTAATATACTTATCATTTTATATTTATATAATAAGGTATATAGTATATATTACTATATATATATATATATATATATATATATATTATTATATATTGGTAATATATATAGTGTATATACTATAACCTATTATATATATTAATTAGTTATATATATATATGTATACTATTATATTATTAATATATAATATTATATATATACTATATTTATATATATATAGTATTTATATATAATTACAATCACAAGATATACTCTAAAAAAATATTAATGAAGCATAACAAATAACTGAAAATGAATTTTTTAATTCTTTAAAGGAAAAAAGTTACATCCTCTCAAAGTTAAAATTTTCCCATAGACTTTTTATAAATAGAAAATTACTTTGGAACATAACATGACATAATAGTTCAGGTTTACTCAGATAAGATATTGTTTAAGTATACATAGATTTTCTGTTTATACCTAACAAAATATATAACCTGAACTAGAGGCCCTGTAAAATGAGACCTAACCTAGATGGATCAAAAATGAAAGCTCTATGGGAGTTTTAACATCTTCATATTTCAACCTGTAATTTTTTTCTCGTGCCCCTAGCTCTTGATCTTCTCTTGAGTTTATGTCTTCAATTAATCTTTTCTTGGTGTTCATTCTTGTGCCTTCTCTTAAAAAGATGGGGTTTATATTCTGCCTATTATAGTTATTATTATTAATTGATTATTATTTATTTAATTATTATTGTATTATGTATATTCTTTATTATTATTTTATTATTATTATTATTATTATTATTATTATTATATTATTATTATTATTATATTATTATTATATTATTATTATTATTCTTATTATTCATATCTCATAATGAATTAGTCATTTGTAATCTCTTGTGGATATAGCATTTATGATTGTAAATTATCTTACACTATGATCATTATTAATTGATATTATTATTTAATTTATTATTTCCAATAGATCTTTAATTATCATTATATATATTTATTTAATTATACTTTTATCTATATTATTATTTTTATTTATATGAAATTAATGATTTATTATTATGTGATAAGTTATTATTATATTATTTTATGTGAGTTATTATTTATTTATTATTAGATCCATTTATTTATTTATTATTCTATATATAATATTAATATTAATATTATTATTATTTTTATTAATTTCATTATTATTTAATATTATTATTATTATTATTGATCATTATCTTATTAATTATTTATTATTTATTTTATTATTATTTAGATTTCATGATATTATCATTGTTATCATTATGATGAGGGGTCCATAAGCAGTAATTTTATAGTATTATTATTATTATTATTTATTTATTATTATCTATTTTTAGTTACTAAAATTACTATCATCTATTATTATTATTTAGAATTTATTATATTATTATTAGTATAAAGTTATTCAATATTATTATTATTATTATTACTTATTATTATTGTTATATTATTATTATTATTAATTATTATTACTTATTATTATTAAATTATACTTATCATTAAATATAATCATTATTATATTATTATTATTGATTTATTCTATTTATATCCCACTCACATCTCCACTCTCCTATTAAGAATTTGTCCATTGTTGTTACCTATTTCATTTTTTATCTTTTGTATTCTAAAAGATAATAAACAACTTCGTTTCGTTGATTTAATTGAAAAAACGGAAATATACTTCCTTCGAGGTTCTTACATCATTTCTTGAATTATTTTCAAAATTCCTATCAAACGATCAATTAAAGTATTCCCAATTAACCTTCTATCTTATTAAACTATTCACCAACACCATCACAGCCTATAATCATGTATAGAAAAAAAAAAAAACAAAAAAAATTCTTAAACTACCAAACACCGATCTTTGTAATAAAAATGTTCCATTGAATTGACCAACGATCTTTTCCCCAATTTTTCTTTTATTTAACGAAGATGGTAAATAGAAGAATAATACAAAAGGTAATTAGGTTAGCGTTTTATAAAATGGGGTTCTTTAATTTGTTGTTAAAAAGAAGAAAAAAAAAACGGCTTTCCAATTCTTCCATATTTTTTTGAAATCTTTCTTGTTAAATTAAGAAACAGTAACTGATCTATTTGCAGGCGAGAATTCGAGGAATGATTTTGGAATTTTTTGGATTTTTTTTTTATTTTCATTTTTATTTCTTTGGTTTTTTCTTCCTACCGATCAAGCTCTTAATGTGACCGAGATTTCAATTAGAGTATAGAAAACTAAATTTGTTTGGACTGATAAAAATAGAGTCAATCACTTATTTATGGCCGAATTATCATTGGAACATTGTGCAGGACATATATACTGTATTAATTTATAGATATATATATACGTATTAGTAAGTTATATATATATATAATATATATCTATAGTTATTATATATACTATGTATATATTATATCATCTAACTATCAGTTATATTATATATATATATGTACTAATGTAGATTATGCGTATGATATATTGGATATCTATAGATTATTATATATATAGGCTATATTAGTATTTTGCAGATATACTTATATATTTGATTAGAAATCAAATTAGGTAAATTCAGACTAACGTCATAACTATAACTCATAACTGGTATAGCGTTATTATTATATATAAGTAGTATATATATATATATTTGCACTACTTTACTAGTATATAATATAGTATATATATAAAACGTATTATAAGCACTAAATAACATGATATAACGTTTTAAGTATTTAGGGGGGGGGTAACTAGGGTGTCCATGGCCCCCAGAAATTTTTTAGACACTAACAAAATTTTTTACCGTATCAGTATCCGTTAATATGGCAGAGGCTAAAGTTATATCAAAATAATTCGTCGCTGCATAGGGAAAAAAACATCCAGTAAGAATCCTTAGTTCACACAAAATCAACAATCTTGAAACAGCCATCCAAGAAAATGCCAATCATTTGAAGTCTTCAAGTAGATTTATTGGATTTTTGAAAGAATTTTGTCAGCGCAATCTGACAGGGTCTGAGCTGGGTATTCGAAATTGCTGTAAACCCCAAGAACTTGAACGAAAATGTCCAAAAATACAGACGTTTACCAGACTCAACATTTTCCTACTTCAAATCCACAGACTTATGTATTATTGCACATCACCTCTTTCTATAGAGGTTTGTGGAGATTTATATTCAGCAATTAGGAGAGATATTATAATCATAAATAATCTATATCTCAACTTGCAATTGTCCCATATCGAACAGCGTATAATGTGTCCATATAGAGGAAATAAAAGATGTGTAAGCCATTTTTACAAAGGAGATCTCGAAAGCCGCAATTGTAAGATTTACCTAGTAAAAAGCAGAATGTGGAGTTTATGGGAGTCTGACAATTGGCATCACAGTATAAGATTCGTCCAAAAACATCAATGAACGGACTAGTTTCTTATTCATATGACCTCGCATTCCAACCTATTTATATTTTGTTGCAATATACTGGCAAGTTTTACAGTGGTCTATCTGCTTCAGTTAGAAAGAAGCTAATACTAAATGGTAATGAAAGATTTACAGGAATTTCCCTCTCTACATAACACTCTGAATATTGACATAAAAACTGAAGAATTGGTTATCTAGGAACACTTTGTTCAATCTCAAGCCTAGCGATTAATTTAATCTAATTGTGGTTAAGTATAATTTATGTGATAATATATATAAATTAATTCCCTCATTTAAAGTAAAAACTCGGAAAACTTATAATTTGGCCTCACTCCTATATACAACTATCACTCACGCATACACTAACTATCACCATCCACACTATAATATTATAACAAATTGTTACCGATATAGGGTATTAAGTCTTCTTTTTTACTCTCCACCTTTAACCTATCTACAATTACACATTATATAAGTACTAACTTAATTACCCTACGACCCTAGACTAACTATTTATATAGGTAATATATTCTAAATTTCAATATATCATAATAATAAATATAAAACAGTACTATATCCCCTATTTATATACATAACACACACTTTCATATCTAACGCTTTCTCCAACCGAAGCACACACAACTCTTTTCGGAGGTATGTGAGCACAAATAGCCCGTACGTATTATATCTCCTATTTACTCAAACCACTAATATACTATACTAACTGACAGTGGGAAAACAGTTATTAGCTCCTAAACTTTCACTTAAAATCATCCTATATATATGTATATTTTCTATCTATCAGTACTCCTCTACCTCACATAACTTTCCAGCAAAGCCTCTCACCTATTCTCATATATATATATACCTTATACCCCCCACACCCTCTTTATTCTAATTGCATTAGCTATTATTGCTGTTTATTCAAAAGCATTCAGTCGTTATACCTGCTACTGGGTGACTGTATGATAGACATGACGCAACTATACTATAGTTCTTCTTGCCACTTATCAGAAAAATATGGGAAAATTTATATAATATTTCTCATCAAAGAGTCATGAGAGTATGAGTGACCCAACGTTGTTACACACACTTAGAGAGTTAAGGGCAATGCAAATTGATATCAAAGTCCTAGATAACATCTTCAAGTTTTTTTATACGGTCAATATTTGTGCTACGAATGCTTCTGTAGTGGACGGCAATCCTTGTACTATATCTCCTCATCACTACTACCTCCTCTAGCTTCTTTTTCCTACTGAAGCAAGTTAGACCTGGAAATTGCCAATTTTGCAACAAGACTGAGAGAGATAGGTTGGACCATTGTGACTCTCACGACTATAGAAACTACGTACGTGTCTATTACCTTGATCTGTTTGTTTTTGCGACGTTATCTTACGACCTGTGTGCTCATTTTTCTAACTTCCCCTAAACACACCATTACCCTGCTGGTGTTACTGTAAATCCGTCAATTGGGCTGTTCGAGATCTGCCTTTGTAATGATACTTGCTTAACCTATGCGTCACCTTCGCCGCGCAATTCTTTTATTTCCTTATAATGGACATTATACCACACCTGTTCGTACTTCCGATTGACATAATTGCAAAGGAGATTATAATTTTTATATGATATATTGTTATTCAATGTCTCCCTAGAATCACTCTGATTCTTACATTAAATCCTCCAAAAAAAATGGTCATACAACACAACATCGATTTGTGCCAATACATACATAAGTCCTTCACTGTCGAAGACTGTTGTAATGTACAGGTACAACTAATCGGTGAGATATCGTCGTGAGAGAGTACTCCTCACTCGTACCACCCCCACCTTTGACAATTTGTTAACGTTTCTTTGTGTACATGAAGCGCTTATACGCAATTTATCAACCACTCACCTATAATTTGTTACCATACAGTTCTCAGGAATTCAGATGCCGCGCTTGTACACCATCATCTTCAAAAATCAACAATACACAATACTGTGAACATCTAACTGTTGCGATCCTTTTCTTCCTGGAAGACTGGCTTGTCACAGTTTACGGTTTGTAACTAATCAGGTACTTTACTGGATTGTGGTCCATTCCGCTTATCCTCCGAGTGTCAGTCGGACGAATTATATAATCATTTTTTAATTCTTATTTCTTTCTTCGCACTGCAATAGTAACTTCGCGATGTTATTATGATATCTTTTTTGACCAATAATCTTTTAGTTGTTTCCTTGAGAGGAAAGATATTAGCTCTCTCGTGTTGGTGGGCGTATCGTGCACCTTGCCTGAGACTCCCCCCCCTCTGATACTTATCGTCACTGGTTATATTATTATACATACTACTGTAATACCGTATACCTATATAATATATTTTTATATAGAGATTTATAATTTAATTATCTTCTGCTTTATGCTATATATACTATGGTACCATTTGTATATTTGCTATCCCCTGTTCTAGTATTTATTTTACTATAATATAATGTTATTTAATTATACTATACTGAGTTCATAAAGCCGTGCAAAAAGCTATATAAATGAGTACTAATACTAGGGTTCTTTATCAGTCCATACCCACCCTAAGTGATTATATACTATAAATTACTATATACTAGTAATTTTTTATTAAATTTTATAAAATTATACCTACTAACTCACTATAACTTTTCATATATACCTTTATAGCTATCGTAAGTTTTTACTGGGCACTTAACCTGATATATAATATATCTTAACTATACCTATACTATACACTCTTGTGCATCATATAGATACATAATACTTACTATTACCCTACTATATATAGTATATATATCTAATTTATGTATTTTATCAGTATGCTTCTCCTGGTCACAATTGCGTTTAAACTTCTATTCTCCGCTTAACTTGACATTACTTTTTAATCAGTCAAAATTCTTTCTTATCAGATAATCTCCAAGTTAAGGAGCTTATCACGTAAAGAAAAGTAAAAGAAAAAGAAAAATAAATTTAAAAAATAAAAATAATCACCCAACAAAGCATTCCCAAAACAATCTCCTCGAATTCGCTGCTAATTTTCCAATCCTTTTGTATAGTTTCTAGAATTACCAAGATAATCGTCATCAGTACTTAACAACTGTTCTGGAATATATTTTGGAAAAGCCCGTTTTTTGATTCCTTCGTTGTATTTAAGCTATATTTGTTTAACAACAGTGCCATTTTTGATACAAAAACGCTCTAACCTAATTAACCCATTTTGTATTAACATATCCTATTTACTCTCGTTACACATAAAAGAAAATTGGGGACAATCATGATCGTCTGTGGAAGTATGCCTCTAAATGCAACATTTATTTTCAGAAAACACGTGAGAAGGTGGAGTCCAATGACTTTAATCAGTTTTCTTTTTTATTATTTGTAAACCTCTGTATCGGCGTTTTTTTTAGTGTTTTCTAATTTTTAACTAAAAGATTATGTATATTTATCATTTGAAGAAAACTTTTAAATACTCGTTGAAAGGTTTTGAGTAATTTTGAAAATAATTAAGAAACCTATTTGAAGACAGAATTTTCTTATTTATTTTCCGTTTTTACAATTAAATTCATATCCAAAGAAGGGTTGTTTGATATCTTTTAAGAATCTAAAAAGATAAAAAAATGAAATATAGCTCTAACTTTACGTGAAAATGTATTTAATAATAATAAATAAATAATACATCAAATACATGTAGTTTAAAACTCATAAATTAAAAACACATGGATTTTTTAGTAAAAGGATTGTTGTGTGAATTGTGTTTTGATAAAAGAATGAATCAAAATTTTCAACCATTGATAATCCTATCATTAATAATAATAACGATCATTCAAGTAATAATAGATAGATATATAATAGATAATACTAACAATTATATATTAACACTCTCCTTTATAGCACAAAAGTATGTTTATAATTTAACAACCTAATAGTAATTTAAATTTATAAGTGGCTATAACAGTGGTTTATAGCATGTATATTTACATAATAACTAATATATAAAGTCAAATACAATCATCAATCACATTTAATTAGTCCTTATCAATCAATGATACTCTCCAATTGTTATGCATACAATCATTATGAAGATATTCAATATAATCCTATATCTAGATACTTTTATCTCAGCAGTACAAAATCATATCTTATATATCTTAAACATAATTTAATCTAATATGATAATAATATTCAATAATAATGAATTCTTCGGCAAGTACTTTTTAAGTGCTTTGGTTTTTAATATTCTGACATATGATATATGACATTTATTTTTTGGGCATATTTAAAGCCAGAGAAAATTTAATCCTATCAACTATTATAGTTAGGGAATTATAATTTAATTGAGATTAATTATACTTTTTTCGTAATGGAAAATTTTAGATAGGTCAATAGCTGGTAATATGATAAGGTAATTAAATATATATTCAGAATTGATACAGAAATATTAGAAGAGGGGACATAATCATTATAATAGAACTAACATAATTTACTCAAAATACATTATTTAATTACATAATAAGATAATAATAATAATACATATACATAGATAATTAATATATCAGATCATACATAATAATTACCATATCACATGGCTTTGGTATGAAGCATTCAAATGATAATCATCTAATTATTTCTTAAGCAAAGATAAAATATTGAGAAATAATCAACATACTATATAATGAATAATAATAAGATATAATATACCCAATAATAATAATTTAAATAATAACTAATGAGAGCCGACCAATAATGAGAATGAACCAATAATAATAATAATCGCAATCACAATAATCAGAATTAATAATAAGATATTGTAAATAATTAATGAATAATAATAATAAATAATTAGGCGCAGAGGGGCCTTCACCCCCGATATTCGTTTAAAACAAATTCACAGTATACTATTTTAAAACAAGACTTTACTCAAGATGAAGAAGTAGAAAAAAAAATACAATTATCGTCGTTCGGCCTTTTAATGAAAAAACAAATACAGCCTCTCAAAGATGTTAAACCACTGCCAATAGGCTTTTCGAATGTCTTTGGGATCGGCCATTAGGTTAGGTCTCATGTTCCAGGCCTCTATAGTTCAGCTGTGTTATTGATTTATGTTCATTGTTAGGTATAAATTCACAGAGAAGAATCGTTATGATATGCCCCAGTCTTCAATATCTTATCTTAATAACCGGAACTATCTTACTGGTCTTTCTATAATTAACGGCAGCTCATTGGCCCCAGTCTAACCCTCTTCGTATCTCAGTTACAAAGCTTTCTATTGTTTAAAATCTATTAAACTTGGTGAAGTGATAGGATGTATGACTTTTTCCTAAAGAACTTACAAATCATCTTCGTTGTTTTTCCGGTGCTCCAATTAGAATCATGTTTTTCTAAGAGTATAGCATCTTGTGAACATCTTTAGGATATCTATATTATACATACTAGTATCTATCTATATATAGAGTAGTATAATATATTTATTTTATTAATTTTACCGACTATATCGTATATACGTATTATATGAGATAAATAGCGCCCTTTGATCACTATATAAGTCTATATTTCCTATATTAACTACTTGAAACTATTTCATCATGTGAGGCTATTAACATTATAATATTTCTATAACTACATACTATTGGGTTACTATCCAACGTCTAATCCGCCGCTTATTCTTCGATAA